>JANHGL010024985.1:0-40756 GCA_024611195.1 Ceyx melanurus | reverse complement strand
CCCCAGGGAGGTGGTTGAGGCCCCATCCCTGGAGCTATTCCAGGGGAGGTTGGCCAAGGCTCTGAGCAGCCTGGTCTCGTTGAGGGTGTCCTTGTTCACTGTAGGGAGGCTGCACTAGATGCCCTTTGGAGGTCCCTTCCAGCCCTAAACATTCTATGATTCTCACTGGCCCCCTTCCCCAAAACCCCCAAAGCCAGGATGTTTCTACCCAGTACCACTGGCTATCAGAATCAGTAAGCTCTTCTGCTCCTTTGTAGTGTTAGTCAAGTTCTGGTGGGTGCTAAGCAAGGAAGAGCTAGGTCTGCCTTCTGAAGAGCTACCAAAGTTGATTACAGGCCTTGAATAAAAAGACTGTAATCCACGGCACAAATGGAATGTTAAAATCCCTTCTGTAGTTCTGAAGGGCTGAGATGCATTCAAAGCACACACTGCTGTCAGCATTGACCTTGCATTTATGAATCATCCTTGGTGAATTTGGTATTCCGAGCAGAATTAGAGCAGTCCTGACGCACACTGAGTTAGCAGTAAACATGAATTTACCATGATAGGTGCAATATCTTCTCAAGAACAGGCCTCATGAAAAGCTGTCCCCACTAAACCTACCAAAAATGATACCAGCTAGGGACTGAGTGTCTGGAAATGGTTTTTCCAGGTAAGGAGGGCTATACTGGCAGATCAGCATTCCAGTACTGCTGTCACTACAAGGTATTTTTTCCCCAGCAATCAGTGGGCAAGGCTACTGAAAAAAATAAACAGACTGTTAGATCTGGATAGTCCAACTTAGTGAACAGATCTCTAGACTAGGAGTAAGGACTCTGGAGTTGTACACTTACTGAGCAGCCTTCTTTGTTGCTTATTCCCATCTGGCCCTCATTATTGGGTGTTGCAAATCACAAGAATTAGATACTGGTGTGATTATGTTCACTGATACATTAGGAGACAGTTAAGTACTAAAAGAAATCCAAAAGGTAACTGTTCTGCAGCATGCAATCAATAGTGCTACTCATGACAATTAGCAGAGTTGCAAAGAATTCAGGGTAATACGCTGTCATCTACACCTATATTCAGTGAGAAGAAATAACAAGATATCTCTGTGGAAAAATAATTTTGAAATGTGTACTGTTTGGGACAAAATGAGGTGAATTATTTCTGCAACACACTAAAGATATAAAAATGTTTAGGTACAATTTATTTATTTTTGTTAAATAGTTGTTTGGTTTTTTTCTTGAGGTCTTCACCCCCTACTTCCAATGTGAAGTTGACAAATACTCCAGATCAAAGCTGTAACTTCTATTTCAGTTATCTGCACTCCAAGATGCTTACTACAATCTGAATTTATTACGAATAATTAAAAGTGTATGTCAGAAGAGAAACGACATAAAACACACCACAGCTAAATCACAAGCCTTGCCAAAAGTTGAATAAAAACATTCCTTTCGACCAGCTTTCCAAGGAAGGGGAGCCAAATCTCTCTCTGGAGTAACTCCATTGAAGTAAATAGGCTGGCAGAGGGAATCCATTTGGTCAGTGCTATCTGTCACACGACCTTCTAGGAAGCATCGTGATTTATTAACAGTTGGCTGCATTGCTATGTTCAGTCTCTCAAATTCATTATCTACCCTGCAGAATAAATTTTTCCACTGTATTATCCCACTCACACTAGTAGAAACCCAGCAAGGAATGACTGACCACAAAGCACTGTAGTAGGTAGTGTGAGTAAGACTTTAGTCAGGCAATTTGTTCTTTTTTTCCCCGCATCCTACTGGATGTCTGGAAAAAGCCAAAATTTACATTGACAAGGGTGATGGTTTCAGGTAAGCTCTGGGCTCTGGTCAATAAGCAGGAACAAGTATGTGGGTTGGCATGTCACAAAACAGCCCAATCTTTGCTGCATAGATGCCAGAACTGCTTATGTTGCAGCTCCTGAGCTGTGGTGGCTGACTGTGGGCCATATTAAGACAACACAAAAACAGTGGTTGTTCACTACACTGACAGCTGACAGTGACAGCCAGAGCAGCACACAATTGCTAGTATAGCAAAGGAGATTTCCAAGCCAGCTCTTCCTTTTTTCAGGAGAGTTTTTGCTGCATTGTTCATCGAAAACAACACCTCCTCCCTGAAGGGGAACACCCGGATCATTTCCCTCCTCTTTGCCATGTCTCAACGTGGATCCTGCACACACAGAACCAGCAACATGGAATTGCCTTTTTTTTTTTCAGAAACTGATGTGGCCAAAGAACAAAGCAACAAAATCAACTTGCAACTTGGAAAAGCCACTTACTGTAATGGCTGCAAAAATAGTTCTAAGACCATTCAGAAGCAACCCGATGCTAAAGAATAATTAAAAACCATCCAAAAACTACACATCCAGGCTAAGGAGATGAGTAACATAACAGAGTAGAAAAGAACTTTGAGTTCTTTAGAAAAAAATAAATAAATCCACAGTATTTTTTTTTCTACTATTGTTGACATAAGAAACAGGTGCATTAGAAAAACACTTCTAGGTGACCCTGCTCTGGCAGGGGGGTTGGACTAGATGATCTTTCTAGGTCTCTTCCAACCCCTGACATGCTGTGATTCTATGATTCTACAAACTCAGAACAGCAAAATATTTCAGAAAGAAGCCTGGAGGTGGGATAAGGTGGATTTTGCCCTGCAGCTGCTTATGGACATCATTCCTAGCTTTCATCAAGAAACAAAAGTGTTAAGCAGCACACTCTTTTCCATTGCATGCTAGACTTCCAAAGCAGATAGCACCCATACCACATGAGTAAACTCTTAGTAGAAAAATGTGCTTAGCTGTCTTTGAGTCACAGGAATGTGGGTGTGAAAGGACATATGTTCTGAAAAGCCTCAACAAGAATTAAAATTGAAATAAAAAAAGTCTACTTATTAGCCTTTACTAAGGAAGAGAATATTGAGTTCAATCTAAATAGGCACCTAAAAATGAAGGCTGTAGTAAGTTAACACTGTAAAAAAACCCCACAATCTGAGCTATTTTTCTATAGGTTATTCTCTTCCTCTCCTCAATACCCTCAATAGCTGATCTAGGAGTAGTCTGCAACGTTGCCAAACTACTTTGCAAATAGAGTTGACAGTGAAGATGCCCACAAATTCCTCCTGAAAAACTGTGTACGTGGATATTGCCATTGATAACCATTCTCATTCCTTCCTTCCCCCACCAACTCTAATCCTAGGAAATCACATCGAAAGAATCATGAAAAATGAGAAACCTAGCTCAACACAGAAATACAGCAGGAAATGCAAAAAGAGGTAGCAGCTGACTCTACTGCTTCATCATCTCTCTCATCATTTAGATCTCTGCAACATGATCTGGGAATCCAGCTGTGCTCTTTCAATTACACTGTCATCAATAATAACAATTCTGCATTTAGAATTTCTCTCCCAGTTTTGTTGCTGATACATGAAACAGCAGCGTACAGCTTGTTTTGCCTTTCTATCAAGTATACAGAATATGCAAAATCTGAAGCACAGACTCACAGGAACATTTGTCAAATAAAAAAAAAGAACCTTTTGAAACAACTTTTTTTTTTTTTTAACTGAAACTTGTTTGTTTTTTGTCCTCGTGCTTTGATTGTTTTGATAAGCTAAAAAGCCAAAACCCATTTAGTACTACTGCTAAAGAAAGTTCATGAGTATGCTGCACAGAGAAAAAAAAAAAAAAAAGAACTCAAGCTTGACAGTGGGAGGTTTGGTTACTGTTCATGAATTTGTTTGATTAACCACGAGGCAGATTTCTCAAAGACATATTATCAGAGATCTGCAGAATAAATGCACAAACATGGCACAGCTCAAACAAAGGGCTAATGAGAACACAGCAGCAGGTGGGAATATGGGAAGAGACAACTGCCTGTAAACATGCCAAGGTACATAGGTGCAGAAGATGACTTGGGAAAGAAATGAACCTGCAGATTGACTCAGGTGAAATTGGTTGAAGATAACAGATGCAGCTTAGGAAAGAAACATCTACTAGAAGCTACAGAACTTTGTTATTTGCACAGCCAGCTAAATATGTTGAGCAAATAGCTGTTGTGTCAAGAGCCGTGGAACGAAGACCCGAGAGACGATGGCAGGAGCAACATCTACTCAACATTTAAACAAGAGGTTTAGGGGAAACACAAGGAAAATCTTGTTCCCAGGGAGGGTGGCAGAGCCTGGAAAGGGCTGCCCAGGGAGGTTGTGGAGTCTCCTGCTCTGGAGACATTCCAGACCCGCCTGGATCTGTTCCTGGGTGACCCGATCTGGGTGACCCTGCTCTGGCAGGGAGGTTGGACTAGATGATCTTTCTAGATCCCTTCCAACCCCTGACATTCTGTGATTCTGTGTTAAAATTATATTATTATATGTGGCTAAAAATCAGACACAGATAAAAGGAGAAAGAGGGAAAAGTCAGTGGTAAGATCTGAAAACATTAGAACCATAGAATCCTTCAGGTTGGAAAAGCCCCTTGGGATCATCCAGTCCAACCAGCAGCCCTGCTCTGCACAGTTCACCCCTAAACCATGTCCCTCAAACCCACATCCAAACCACTCTTTAATACCCACAGGGCTCGAGACTCAACCTCCTCCCTGGGCAGCCTGTGCCAGGCTCTGGATACTCCTCCAGGGAAAAATGTTCCCCTCCTGCCCAGTCTGGATTCCCCTGGAGCAGCTGGATCCATCCCCTCTGGGTCTGTCACTGCTGCCCTGTGAGCAGAGCCCAGCACCAGCCTCTACTGGATCTCTCTTGGGTTGAGGTGCACAGAACTGGCCACAACACTCCAGCTGTGGCCTCATTCCCAGACCTTTACTGGAAAAACTTCATCAGGACTGTTCCCACACCAGCAGCCCACAGACACAGCAGGTATTTCCTAAGCTGAAATCACCTAATGCAAACAAAGGTGCAAAGCTATTTGGGCAGCCAACAGTCAGAGCAACTGCCCTGTGGTGCTTTGGACAGAATGAGACATCACAAAGCCAAGCTGACACCTGAGGATCTCCTTTAAAGGCTGGTGGGCTGTGTTCAGCCCTATTAGCTGAAGTTTTCACTACTACATCTTTCCAGAGGGAGGCAGTCAAGGAATTTCTTTCCCTGTGCAAACATGTGCAATAAACAAACTCAGGCCGGGTTACCACACTCCTTGTTCCAAACAGAGCACAACAGGACAGGTTTATATGGCTCACAAACACACTGAAGTACAAAGCCAGCTGCATTTCAAGTGCCCAGCACTAAGAACCAGTGGATTACCTTGGTCTGTAAGCTTCAGTGCCATCTTTGATGGTTGGCAGTGTCACTTTGATGGGATGGCCAGAGGCAGACATGGACTTTTGGTGTCGGGGCCGTGTGGACACAGAAGCCACTGCAGAGCCTGCAGAAGCTGTGCTGCTCACAGACACTTCTGTCAGGCTGTCACCACGGACACAGGCAGGAGGAAAACAGGGATTAGTGCAAAACTCCACAGAAAAGGGGAAAATAACTGTTGGGTTTTTTTTCTGCTAGAACACAGCAAGTGCTGTTGAAATAGGCAGGAGGCTGAGTGACCAGGTGCCTTAGTCAGGCTGGTAAGTAAGGAATAAAGAGTTCTGAGAAAATGATGTTTAGCCATAAATTAAAACACCATTTATGTGACATTAGGGCTCTTCATCGCTCCCAAGGCCAAAGCTTGCACACACATGGAGAACAACTAGAAAGAGTCCATGGAAGTTGTGAAAAACACTGAAAAAGGAGTTGATAAAAGACCTGAACAGACTGATTGAACAGACTCTTCTGAGGTGAATACCCTGATTTTCAGTTAAAACTCAAACACCTAAAACCTGAAACATTTGAAACTGCTGTCACTTCACCAGCTGGCTGTGGCTTGTGAAGGAGCAAGCTGTACTTCTCTGGGCTGAGCTGAGCCTAATCAGTTCCTTCTAATGGGTACTTTTAGTTCTGCTTAGTCCGAGTGGCAAAGAAGAGATGAAAGTAGCAGCAAAAACTATTTGTTTTAAAAATTCATAACACAAAGTCAAACGACTTAAGCCCAACTACAGCTTTGCTTCTACAAGCATAAATGAAACTGCATTATTCATGTGTTAGCAATTGCAGTCTCAAGCCTAAATAATATCTGCAGAGAGGTAAAGGTTTTGGGTGGATAATGCAGGGGCACAAGATGTGCAGCTGCACCATATCCAATTCAACTGCAACACAATATTACCCTCTTTTTGTTCAAATATTATAAACTCTCTGCAGAGGAATCTGGAAAGAGTTTTGAAAGCATCCATCTAATAATTTCTATTTAAATACTGAAAATTACTTTTCTCCTTTAACATACTTCCATAAAGCACTTTAAGTAGCTGTACTTTACATACCCATAGCTCATCATTTTACTACAGAACAACAGTCAAATACTTTTCCTACTTCCAAATTTAAATGCATAATCAAAAATTCAAAAGTAAGATAGAAAACCAAACCAGATTAGCTTATTTCATAGTAGGGTTTTTTTGGTTCATTTTACTTTAACTGTTTAAATAAACTGTAAAAAAATCAGAATAAGATCTATTGTTTTAAACTAAAAAAACCCAGGCTTTGTTACTTTCCATTAAAGCCAGTGTTTCATTTTTCAGTCAGGTACAGGGGTCAGCTAACAAAAACTATGAACAGAAAACATGTTTTTTTAAAAAATGAGTAATTGTGGCAATGTTAAATACAACAGTATTTAACAAAACCTCCTAAACCAAGTGCAATTAGCACCTCAAATACAGATACAAATGGCTCATCACTACTTAAAATATTATTTAGGTCAAAAAAAGATGATAAAAAGAATCAAGATGTCTAAATTTCAATGTTTTGAGTGATTACCAGGAGAAATTGAAAGGCTACAGTGCTGGGGCAACTCATCTGAAGGTCTGCACAGCAGAGCTCCTGCTTAGGTGTGAGCACTGCTGCTTCACTCCGTGTTGGAAGGCAAGGCTTGGGAATAATTCTGCTTCCAGAAAAAAGATGCAAAGGCAGATCTCCTCAGAGAAACTGCAGTGAAATAGGAAATGAAAGCATGCAGTCAGTCTGGATGTGTCTGCCTGCTAATGGTATGGGTTAGCTGTGTCCCCAGCCTGTTCCATGCCTCAGCTGCTGTGCCCAGGCAGGAAGCAGAGGACTCCCAGGTACCTGTTGTCCTTCCCGTTCTGAATGGCAGAGTAGCGATCCGAGGAGCGTTCACAGACATAAGTGTTCCTCCTTGTCATGCCACTACCAGAAAACACATTGTTCTGCAAGAAAACCAAGACTAAAATTAAATTAAACCCTTTCTACCAGGTGTTACGCTGTACCAGGCTGTAAGCACTGGGAGTAAATCAAAATAGTCCCAGCCATTTCTGTAGAATCATCATCCTCACAGGTATCAGGGTAATCTGTTGACACAAATCATTTCTACAGTCAGGTTTTTTCCTATTAGCTCATTCACTATCTCACTGCTGCACTAGTGAGACTGTGCTAAAACACTGATAATTCTGCTGACATCTGATTTATGAAGTGGCATGATCCCATTTCCACATCCTGTCTCTAGGATCAAATGAACAAAAAGGAATCCCAGAGATTCCTTTTCCAACACATCTGTCTGGCTGGTACAAAGCCTTGGCTCTGCAGATGAAGCTGCCAACTGCAGTTCTGACCTTACAGCTTGTTGCCCCCTGTTGAAAGGGGTTTCAAAAGCAAAGACTGAAGAAAAAAGGTTTAGAGGGACATCAAGTAGGGTTACCTAGATGAGGAAGTCCTTTGGCTCCCTGGTAGATACACAAGCATCAGAAGCCACAAAACAAGCACTGCATCTTGGCTCTGTTCTTACCTTCTGTTCCTAAATACCCACTATTTCTTTGGCAGATCATCATTTGCCCCAGTGCATTCTGATGCTTACTGTTTTGCTAGTGTTAGAAAAAGTAAAGCTCTGAGGGGGAAGGAAAAGGTTTATTTTAGAAGACATCCACTCTAACCCATTTCTGTCTGCCAGTAGAAGTTACCAGAAATAGACTCAGTGGCTTACTCAGTAACCTTTACATCTTTATGCTGAAGATTGTGTTTGAATAAGGAAAACAAAATGTAAGAAGCCAAACCACAGACACTCACACTGGTAACTGTGCTGGATTTCTTTCTCTCTGGACCCACAAGTGGACTTGCAGCCATCTCTCCTTTGGAGCCCACTGTTGTGCTGCTAAGTTTGCGTGAGACATCCTTGTCCCAGTCTTCCTTCTGCTCACTTTCCACACTGTTTGCCTGAGCCCTTTTTGTGTATGACACAGCAGGAGGAATTGAGGGACCAACTGCCAAAGGAAAACATTATTAATAAATGCCTAAAAATAATCACATCGTTTTTTCTTGGCCAAAACAATCTAAATATAATTTCCCAAGTCCCAAAAAAGCTTCTGAACAACTATCACTGCAGACTCACCACATGTAACAGCCTCAACTGTGCTTTGATAGCCCACATTTTTACACTCACTCTCTTCATTACCAATTTGCAGTTCAGAATTAGCTCCCATTTCACACCAATATGTAAAACCTAAAAGAGTATTTTAATTCTCATTTGTGCAGTATTTTGAAGAAAGGAAATTAGAGGATACTAGAGCAGGTTGCTCAGAGCCCCATCCAGCCTGGCCTTCAAAACTTACAAAGATGGGGCTTCCCCCACCTCTCTGGGCACCCTGTGCCAGTGTCTCAGCATCCAGCCTAGCCTTGAACACTTTCAAGTGATAGTTTTCTGCCTTCAGGTTAATCCAGATCATTATTTTGCCATTAATTCCCAAAGAGGAAACATGCCCAGGCCCCAGGCAGAGCATGGTGGGCACACCCAGGCCCCAAGCAGAGCATGGTGGGCACACCCAGGCCCCAAGCAGAGCATGGTGGGCACACCCAGGCCCCAAGCAGAGCGTGGTGGGCACACTCAGGTCCCCAGAGGCTTGCACCCCCATCCAGCAGCCTCACCGTGGTCGCTGAAACGCCTCTGCTTCTGGTTGGTGGACACGCTGCGCTGGACCTTCAGGTGGGCAGGGGACTGCACAGAGCTGTTGTTGAGGTCACTGCTAGGACGAGACCTCTGTCCCAAGGTGCTGCTGGACAAGGAGTCTCCTCCTTCAAACTAGCAGAAAAAAAGAGATTTTCAAAGCATAAATTCCAACATCACTGGTACTTTTCACAGCAAAGCGAAGAGTTCCAACCAAAGGGTTTTTTTTCCATCATTTAAAATTGTATCCAGTTTAATTGTATTTGGGATTAATGTTATCACTTTATCTGTGTTTACTGTGCTTTAAAAAACACATAGCTAAAGCTAAGAATACTAAAAATAAAATGAGAAGGATCCTGACTGTGACGAACTGCTATTTTAAAACCGAAGCCAAAGAATTGCACTCCCTGCCTTTTATTTTTATAATACTTAAAGAGCATTTATAGCTTCAGAACAATTTCAAAACACATCAGATTGAGGCAGAAGGGCTACAAAAGAAGCAGCTCTGAACATCCTCTGAGTCAAGGATTCCTTATGGCCTGCAACATACTCACAAAGCATGTAACTCAGCCATTGGTTTGTGGATGCCATAAGCTGTAAGCAAGAGCAGTGGAAAAAGCAAATATCATCTTCCAAGCAGTTGGAGTGTAAATCATTTCAGACTGTTTCCCTCCATGCCCTGCCATCACCAGGGAATTCTGCTCAGAGATGTTGTGGGAAAGTGTCAGATCTGCACTATCTGGGAGATAAAGGGAGGCCAGTGAAGCACTGGGGGGTTGGGGAATCCTTTTAAAAAAAACCCAACCCTTGGTGTTGGCTTCATTTCTTGGTAATGTAAAATTTCTTGGGATGTAGAGAAACAATTCAGATTTTTCTATCATAAGTTCATGAATGACTACAATGCAGTTATTTATTAAATAATGAAATATACTGTAATATACAAGAAAGGATCAGTACACTACTGAGAAATAAAGCATGTCACATCTTAATAGTAAGAAGAATAATTGCTCTGAGTTTTATAATTAAGCACATGACAGGAAGAGGACTCAGCACTTGGCCTTGCCACTTCAGAGGGACAGCTAGCTTTGTAAAAATAAATTCAATGTATTTAAAAGAAAATGTAAAGATTCAATCTATTTCTTCATATGTGAATTAAAAAATACCCAAGCATATATGAAGAAGGAAATATATTCATAAGTTATCACATCACAGGTTGTTGGTTTTTTTTTTTAAAGATGCTATGAAATAGTTCATAAAAACATCACCAAACAGAATATCCAACCCAACCACATCCAAAGGCCAAACCAGAAGCAGCAAATGAGGCAGCACTCACTTCAGGTGGTTTTCTACCCAGAAGCAGATATGTGGCCATGACTTCATCATACTTTTGGTTTACTAAAGATTCGTGGATTTCTTCTCTTGAAAAGCCCATTGTGACCATGATGTCTAAAAGTAAGAAGAGTTAGATACATTAACAGAGTACGTGCTTGGGTTTACAAAATAAACCAACAACATTAGAACAATAAAAATAGAAAAAACCCTTCTAATTTTACAGGTAATTGGGATTCAACACCACCAACATCCACCTTTGCTGTATAAAATCAAACAGGATAAAATCCCCTCTTTCATTGTTATTTCAATATTGAAAAATTATAATTAAATCAATATTGAAAACTCTCAACTATGTTATAGGAGATAATTCAACATGAACAACATTAAGTGTTCAACAAACACAAAGCATCAGCAGACAGAAACTGTGATAGCTACAGGGCCAGCAGATAAAAACTGGTACCCTTACAACAAAATCTGTTTCCCTCTGCCTGAATTCCTCTTTCTGCCATGCTGGTAGGTTCACACCAGCCCAGGCACTGCTGGACATTTCTCATTTCAATAAAAACACTGCACATGTTTCACACGTAAAGAAGCTGATTTACATCATCTGCAAGATGCCAGTGCATGTCCTACCTATTCTCTTGGAGTCATTGAAATCTGGCTCGGGCTCAGTGTATGGCTTGAGCTCCTCCTCTTCGTGGCCAACGTTCATCCAGCGGTCCTTCATGATTTGCTGGAAGGAAAGGAGCACGGGGTCAGCACTGCCCACCTGGGCTGGACACAGTTCAGCAGCACCTGAATGCTGCTCTCTCCCTCAGTTTCCTCCTTTATGCTTCACATCCTTTTCTTTGCATTAGTTCTTTGTCCCCACTGTCAGCCCCACACACCCAAAGCTGCTGAGAGAAAAATTCTGCACAAATATTCCTGTTGTACCCTCAGCTTCCAGCCCCAGCCTCATCTGCTGAGGTGCCTGACACTCCTGTGCCTCTCCTGGATCTTCCCAGTCCATGACAGTGACTCTTCAAGCCCTAGCCAGGAGGTGTTTAGAAATCAGGGGCTGTCTCAGGAGCGTGCTGATGCTTCCTACAGGGATTTGATCCAGGAGCATGATGCCAGCTGGTCATTTTTTCCTATGGATCTTCTCACTGCACTTGACCTAAATACAGTTTGGCTGGAGGGAGAAATGCCTCTTAACACTCTCTATGCCATGCAGATGTTTACCACTTTCTCCTGCATTCTCTGGCAAATTTCCTTCTGCTGTGGCCTGGCTCTCTTGTAAGGCTGATCAGCTGGAATCCTGAACCAGCTCCACAATTTCTCCTCAAGGAGAGATCAATCTTTTCTGAACCAGCTAAAGCCATTTTCAGGCATAAAGAACTCTTCAGGGACAGATGCTACCATTGCTCCCTAGACTGACAGAAGAGTGAAACAAGTACCAGCAAGTCAAGTTTCCCATGGGCTCCAAATGTGCCTCCCAAACCCTGATTTAAGTTATTGCTCACAAAAAGACTCAACTTTGCATTGATAGAACCAAATTCTTTGTGTGCAGTGGTGTTGCCAAATGACAGACCCAACTATTGGATCTTTACAAGCACAATACAGAACTCTGTACTTGGGTCAGTTAACATTTTGCTGACAATCAGACTTGAAGATTTGCTCAAAGTTCTGCCAAATAATTTATTTTTTTCTGGCTTTTGAGAGGGTTAAAGGGGAAGGGGCTGTGAACATGCACTGCTATATTGCATTTCTGGCACACAGAGCAGAGTTTCTTTGTCAGTAACCTTTGGTTATTACAATATTACATCTGTATAAGTTCAACTGGGCTTCCATTCAGCTGACTGAAGAGCAGCAACCTTGGCCAGGGTAGTTAAAGATCTGACCCAAGCTCTATTTCTTCACAATCAGCCCAAACTGAGTTTCAACCAACCAGGTATTATAGAGTTTCCCTGAAAATGGAGAGAAACCTTATCTAATAAATACCTGGTCTGGCTCAAGACCTGCCTGTCTCAAAAATACTTGCTTTATTACTCTTTGCAAACATAAATCTGCTCTGTGGGATTTTCAGTGTTGCTGTGCAAAAAATTTGGAGGAGGAGGAATTTGTTGAAATCCTGGCAGTTGAGGGAGATCCACAATGCATATTTCCCATCCCCTCCTTGAAAGATTTGCTGGTTTACAACATTCTCTTGCTTCTAACATGTTTTCTCTGTGCTGCAGTCATGAAGAAGTCTAGATGAGTGAATTTAAGAGCAATTTGCCTCATCCTTCCCAGAGGAACAGTGCTAAGCCTCACCCATGCAGTGCCAGCCTCAGCTTTGCTGTTAATGTCCCTCCTAATGTCTGGGAGAAATATGCACAAATTTCCCACTAGTAGAAAATTCTAGTAAATACCTATATACACTCTCATCCTAAATATGCATTTTTAGAAGTGTTCAGACAAAAAAAAAAAAAAAAAAAAAAGTATTTCCAAAACACTTATTGTGGTTTACTAATTCAATAGATGTGATTTCAAGGACTTTATGTAAAGCCCTGTATCCCTCTCAGGTTCTCACTGATCACTGCCTGTTATCCCCAGTCCTTTGGTACTGGCAGAGACCCTGGCACAGCATCTACTCACTGCCTGCCACACAGCCTGGCAGCTACACTGAGGGAGGGAGGCTGCTATCCAACCTCTCTCTCCAGGGAGGGGAAGGAATTTCAGAACTGGATGACATTACAATATCTAGAATGAAACTGAAATTGGATCTGAAGAGAAACTGCTGATCATCCAGAGGAAATGTCAATGGGAGGAAAATCTATTTGCCTAAAATTCAAACACAACACAGGAAAAGCACCCCCAAAAAGGACAACTTTCACCATCTTCAAGTGACTAGGGTCTTATCACTATATCCTCTAGACATAATATATTCACACAATTAATGGACATCAGAAAACTAGGTGCCACCACTCACTGTTTCCTGCAGCACAGCTTTTGTTCAAGTTAGAACTGTTTGTAAGAGGTCACAAACCAGGTGGGAAATGCTGCATGCAGAGCCCAGTAAGTACACCCTTCCTTGCACAGGTAGCATCCGTGCTGGGAAGCATCATTCATGCCACTACAAAGAAAAAGCTGCTTAAATGGGATTTATTCTCTGGAACACCATCCACTGCTGCACAAGTAGGCACAGAAAGATGAAACAGTCACTGGTGATTAACCCATGCAAATACTATTTTCAAACTGTTCTATTTTTCTCCTGCTCTACTTTCATCTCTATGGTAAGTAGATGTTATTTTTAAAAGTCTCTCTTCATTAAAGAATTTACAAAATAGAAAAGACCAGCATTTAGAGTGAATGCTACACAAAATATCAGCCACAGAGTTATCCAGCCAGTACATGCCAGTGCAGCCACCTTGAACAAAACAGCTTTCAAAAAACACTGAACCTTTTGGACTCCTTACAAGTTATGCACAGATATTCTCTGCATCCCATGGAGAAAATCTCATTTACTAACAATAAAAAAAAAAGGAAAATAAATCAAAACTCAGTAGAAATCCTCAAATCAGATTTTAGCTGAGGAACACAGCAGGTATTCTAGATGTTAATTATCCAGCTATTCAGAAACAAGGCTAAGTGAAGGGGGGAAAAGACTGAGCAGAAATAACACGATTTTTAGCTTGTCATTCAGAGAGTTCTTAACGTTTATCTGCATCATGGCACTAAAACAAACAAAAAACCCACGTGGTTTCCCATCACAATTATTCTTCTTGTATCATCCTTGTTTGGAAGTCATGCTGGAAAAGGTAAGTTAAATCCAAAATGCTTATGGCACTGCCTGCTGCTGGTTTTGTTCATACTGATAAACTCCAAATATTTCCAATCTTGTCCTGCTTTCCAAAGATTCTGAAGGAGCTCTTTATCTGATTGGAACAAGAGGGAGCAGCTTGCACTTTGAAATGCTCTTAAATGATAGTCTTCAGTCAGCTGCAATTAAGGCTAGGCTTTAATTCATTAACACTTTGTGCTTTCAAGCTGCTCCGTTTCTGGGACACGTCCTCTTTGGGTGTTTTATTCGGACAAGAGTTTCAGGCCCTTAGAGCAGGGAGAATGTGTCGAGCCTGAAAAACCAGGAGTCTTCAGCTATGGTTGTGTTTGACTCTGAACCTGAGCCCTCCCCAGATGAGGTGCCTTACCTCCAGGCTGCCCCGTTTGATGGGGTTGAGCACGAGGAGCTTCTTGAGGAGGTTCTCACAGTCTGTGGACATGTAGAAGGGAATGCGGTACTTGCCCCGCAGCACGCGCTCCCGCAGCTCCTTGGGGGGAAGATGACAAGGTGAGGCAGAGCCACAGGGGACTGGGGGGGTGTCAAAGCCAGAGCTATGGCTGAGGGGACTGTACCTTCAGGTTCTGGCCGTCGAAGGGCAGGGAGCCGCTGACCAGCGTGTAGAGGATCACCCCCAGGCTCCACACGTCCACCTCCGGCCCGTCGTACTTCTTGCCTTGGAAAAGTTCAGGAGCAGCATAAGGTGGGCTCCCACAAAACGTGTCCAGCTTATTACCAACTGTGAACTCATTGCTAAACCCAAAGTCTGCTATTTTTATGTTCATGTCTGCGTCAAGTAGAAGGTTTTCTGCCTAAGAGAAAAATAAACGAGGAGAAGGACCAGTTCTGATCAGAAGGAGATCAATGTATTGCAGGGTATCATTTATCAGTACATGCCAACACCTCTCTACCATGGTTCACCATCCCTGTCTCTCCTGCAGAACACAGACACTCACTCCCTACACACTGAAAATAGACTGTGTTTACTCAGGACAAGCTAAACACACTTAGAAGTCAGCTACTGAATCAGCTAGGAAGGTTTTAGTTTCTGGAAGGAATCACTTTGTTCAGCTTTAGCCTGAAATATCTGAACATCTCAGAAGGGCAGTTTCAGCTTTTGACAGGTTGATGCCAAGGAGCATAAACTGCAGACATCATCTACCAGTTTGCTGAGGTAAGGTGTAGAAGGGGTCCAAGACTTGAAAAGAAGATTTCTTCTGCTTACAAGAAGAAACACTTCAAGCTGTGGCTGTATCTTAACATTCTGTACCAAAACAGATAAATAAATACATAGCTTGTCTCCTTGATGATTAGGATTTGCTTTAGCAGTAACACCACCAAGCTGTTTGGGGCTCAAGTGTGACATTGTGTATGAAAAAAAAAGGCCCAGGAAGAAATAAAACAACTACAACTCAATCTTAGTTGAGGATCAGAGGAGTAGCAATCAAACTGCTCAGTGCTTTGGTTGAAAGGGTAAGCATGATTTTGTTTGGGTTTTGTTTGGTTTCAATAATTTTACTTGCCCTCAATGAACAGAGATTAACTACCAGTGAATAGTGTAGCCAACAGCAGTGCTACAGAATTTAGCCTTTATCAGGAATAAAATACAACCCATTTTTACAAACTCATTATCCTGGAAAATATTTCATTTTCTGAATTCACGGCCTGTAATCTCAGCTGGTTCCAGCTGATGTGCCTGTGGACAGATTCACAGGGATATTCCCCAGATTGGGCTGCCTTCTACATTACACTGCACAAAGACTTCATTTTGCTGGTGGTGAAAACAGCCTGTCAGTGCAGCTGCTCTGGGATTACAATAGTCCTCCTGGCTCAACAGCACTTGCTACCCAAGTACCCCCTGCTTTATGTTCCTCACTTCAAACCAGCCACCAAAAACCCCTTTGTCCTGAGCCAGATGCACACACTGGGCTCTTGCTTGTTACTTGTTCAGAGCTAAAAGTACCAACAGGCACTGGAAAGGCAGAGAAGATGTTATCCCAGGATGGAGCTGGTTCCAGCCTGTTCCACACGAGCTGTTCAGTCACAGAAAACAGCCATTCAAGGGCTGCTCCTCACATAAGATGGATATATTTTTAAATCAAGATTTCAGTGAGATCCTGCCCTTTCCTTCCTTGCAGTCTGACTCCAGTGTTGGCCAAGCACCTCCATCACTAGATGACAGTGGCCCAGGGGCAGCAGCCTCAGCAAAAAGGGTGTATTATCCAGCAGGGTGTGCACCAGGAGCTGGAAGATTGTCAGTATTGGGGAGAGAATGCTGCAGTGGATTCTGAGAAAGTTAAGAAAAAAGATAGTGGTGAAAAACCCCTCAGGAATTACTCAGCCTCAGCTTTTCACAAGTATTTAGGTACTTTAGTAAAAAGGAACCTACACCAGTGTTTTTGTTGTAAATGTCCAGACATCAAAGCAAGAGCACAGGCCAGCTGCTAAGTGGGTGAAGATCTTGTGTCCAAGTCCCATGATATCTAAACTTGGCACAAAGAGAGCTTCAGACTGAAGGCTTGGGTTGTACCTACAACTGCCAAACTCCTTAACATGGCCTGAGATGTTTATACAGATAGGATACTAGAAAGCATCCAAAAAAAAGTTGGACTAATTTCTCTTTACATTCAATTTATTTTTCTTCCTGAATTAAGAGTATAAATGGATTAAAAACCCAACATATTTCTCTCTTTTTTCAAACAGCGTATTTCTTATATTTTTGTATATCTGGCAATGTATTTGAACTGAAGCTATTTCAATGAAGTAATGCAGGCTGCTATCACTGAACTGCAGTTTCAGCTGTACATATCTGGAGGCCAGCAGGTAGAATTCCTTGGAGAGCTTGTCTTTTCCTTAAAGCCAAAACTGGAATGAAAGTAACACATGTTCTATTCCTGTGTCTCCCTTCCTCCAACAGGCAAGCCACATTATTTTTATGCTTCATAAAGACAAGTGACAGCTCCCTCATTCACATGTTTGAGGCACTCAAGAGACAGGGAAGGCTACAGAATGAAATGATTACACTGCCAAGCAGCAAAATGAGCAATCAGCAGGAGCCTACCTTAAGGTCACGATGGACAATGCATTTCTGATGGCAGTACTGCACAGCAGACACGATCTGAAACACCAAGATCACCACTGAAATACTTTATTTCAAATTCAGGGTAAATTTTCATATATAATTCAGTAATTTTGCCTCCTGATATGATTTAATACAATATAGAAATTAATAAAGCTTTCATTTTAGAAAAAAAGTGCATATAAGTTTCATTAAAGCTCAAATACTACAACCAAGAAGTCCCTAAAAGCAACTTATTCCCTTATAAAAAGAGTTTATTATAGACTTTTCAATGTAATAGGAGAAATATCAGCAATACATGTTACCATGTCAATATCTATAGATGGAGCATCTGGGAACCTCTAAAATATTCAGAGACAGATTAAAACCTCAAGTGAGTCACAATAAAATGTGGCTCTTAACTACATCCCCTAAAAAAGGATGTAAAACCACCCTGCTATTTTTAGATGGAGTGTAGGAAGTGCATGCTTCTCTCTTCAGAGATCTTTTTCCACTTCAGCTTTAATAAACATGATCACAACAATGAATATTTGTTTATCAAGGAAAAGAAGGATGCTCACACTCATGTCTGCTTGAAAACACCACAAATAGAAACAAAAGAGTGAATGTTATTTTCATACCTGCCTGAATTTTGCACGAGCCTCCTTCTCTTTCATTCTTCCATGTGCAACTAGGTAGTCAAACACTTCCCCTGACCATGACAAGGACAAAACATCAGTCCCATTGCCCAGGTTTAGACTGTTAAGCACCATCAAATGCCTGAAAACAAGTCACCCCCCCACCCCTTCTTCAAGGGAAAGAAAATAAAAGCAGCCAGGAAAATTTTGGGTTTTTTTGTTTGAATTGGGTTTGGTTTTTCAGAACTGTAACAGGCAAAAAAAGAAATATAAGAATGGATCCAGATTTATTTTGCATATCTCCAGCAGCTTAACTTAATAGTATCTGTTTTCTCTCTGCCTTTTCCTCCTTGTTCTACTGGAACTGCTGGAATGCCTCTTGGATCCTCAGTTTTTCACTGGTCCCCAGCCCTGTGCTGGATTCCCTTCCCCATTTCCCCCTGAGATGCCAAGCAGCTTCCCAAGCTCACCCACCATCCCTCTGTGATCCTTAAAAGCAGAATTAGGAATCCACTTACCTCCACTGGCATATTCCATTACCAAATACAATGTCTTTTCAGTTTCTATCACTTCAAATAATTTTACTGCAAGAAAAATGAAATGAGAGAGATTGCAGCAGGGAGCAAAAGCGCAGCACAAGCTAAATATTACAACTTATGGCCAGTGATAACAGCAAACCACACAAAAACTTTACATCCTTTAGGTTAGCATTCTTTTGAGGGGGTAAGGCAAAATTAATTTCTAAATCATGGTTGATAAAGCATATTAATTCACTTTTATCACGGTGTTATGCACTCTGTACAAAGGAGTTGATGCTAAAATTAATGTTTAATCTGACAGACTTCTCTGGGATCACACAAACCTTCCCTGTTGCACTACTGGACTGCTCCAAGTTGGAAATCTGAGATTCTCACCAACTGGGCTGACACCAGAACCGAGAATTCTGCAAGCCTTCCCTCAGACTGCAATAGCAGCCACTCACTGGAGACAAACACACTCCCCACACCCCCAAGAAAACAAAACCCAGCAGAAGCAGCAAAGAGCTGGAGGGGTGAGAAGGGAGCCCCTGGGGTGTCACAGCTTGTGTACCTTGAGCTGGTTTTTGTTGTTTTTTTTAATTATTACTATTTTTTTTAGTCAGTGGGAGTCCCCTGGGCTGAGATTTGCTATTTTCATCTAAGGAACTCATGCTTTTTGGCCTCAAAGCAATATCCCTTCTAGAGGAGAGCTGTAGTCCTCCAAAGACTGAAGCATCTCCTAGTGTGTCAAGGTTTTCCTAGGTTCAGCAGCTCCTCTCCACAGAGAAATTCTTGTTTCCAGCACAGTCCATGGAGGAGGGGGGACAACAAAGCACCTCCTGAATGCTCCCTGTCCTGTTAGCTCAAGTTTCATGGCCAAAGCACAGCAGTAAAGTACATTCCCAGAAAGGCAGAGAGTAAAGATGTACACTGAGCAAAAATAAAGCAAAAGGTGTGCAGAAGTGCAGGGCTCGTACCAATATTGGGGTGATTCAGGATCTTCATTATCCGCACTTCCCGGAACAGCTGTCAAGGAAACAACAACAACATTCTCAGGGGTGTTTGTCCAGGGAAACTTTGTGCAAGAGACACCATTTTAGATGGCAAAGAGGAGCAGCATAAGCCACAGAAAACAGCAGAAAATCTAGATTAATAGATCTACATCTTACACATTCTATATTAACAGCAACCAGCAGCTACATATCCAAACCATATTCACTTTAGGTTTTATTCAGAGACACAGGTAACTCCCTTCTGGAGGTTCACACTCACCAAACCCAACTGAGTTTGGTTATCTCTCTACTTTGACTTCTCTGGTGAGTGGGCAGCTCAGCCAACTCCCCTGGGCACACACACAAGGGATTAGATGTTAAAATGGAATGAGACCCCTCCTGTGCTGAGGTGCCCCAGCCCTGCTGCTCCACAGAGGGGAGTGAGCAGGTGCTGCCCAAAACCACCACATTTTGCACTGGGAAGCAGAGTGAGGTCCCCTCTCCCTCCATAAACCTGCAGGTTTATGACTGATGGACTCTGCTTTATGATCTGGTGTCACATCGTTAACAACTGGACAAAGTTTAGGTGTAAGTGAATGTAGTCAAGCCAGTGGTGTTTAGGTTTTTGTTTGGTTGTGTTTGGTTTGTTTTCCAAACCGGAAACACTCTTAAATTTCCAGCACTCATTGACTTACTGATTAACTAAGAGGTGAAGCAACAGCAGGGGCTGCAAGGGAAGAAGGCAAATGGAAATTAATCCAAAATACTAGATGTTTCTGTTTATGTATACTACAGGCTGTCAGTGCTGCTAAGCATAAGGTGAGCAACATACCCCCCACCAAATCTGCTGTGCCACACTCTGCTGATCTGTGTTGGGCTGACATGGGGCACTGAGGAGAAGCTTGCAGGCTGCAGGGTAATGCTGGGGCACCTGCAGACACCTCCTCACTAGAGCTGCCCCTACAGAGCCTTGTATCTGCACAGAGGTGGTGCTCTGGGCTCGTGTCTCAGGACAGGACACCTCATCCACTGCCACGAGAGCTCGAGGTGCTGCCTTTGCAGCAGAGCACAGGGATGCAGCCAGACACCAAACCCCTCCTCATACAGCTTCTACTTTATGATGGCTCAGTTCAAAGAAATCTGAATTATTTTGCTTGGACAACACTGGTACTTTTTTTCACTCCATTTGTGCAACTTAGTCTGGCAGAATAAATACAGAATTTAAGAAAAGTTCAGACTACAGAGAATCACAGAATCATAGAATGTTAGGGGTTGGAAGGGACCTAGAAGATCATTTAGTCCAATCCCCTGCCTGAGCAGGGTCACCTAGACTAAATCACCCAAAAGCAACCTATTTACAGTGCTATATTTACATTATAACAGTATTTCAAGCCAGTTACTACCCACTTGCTTTCTAATGGCCATCAGAACAATTTCAGGAGGAAATGAGGACTATAAAAGTATTCCTCCGAGAAAACAGGAGTGGAATGATGCAGTTTGCTTCTGTTCCAAATGCTCATGCAGGGTACATGACACTAGGCACTAGAAGTGACTTCAGCAAATATCAAGTTAGATGCTCCCACAAAAAAACCCTCCTACCAGTCTGCTCTTTGTGCACTTTCTGTTTTTATAAAGTATTTGTATTTGTTGCATAAGAAGATGTTTTCTCAGCTAAATCAATATTAATTAGTCAGAAGCTAACAAATCTAAACCAATAGATGTGGAAAATGTCAATTCCTGCCAGAAGATTGGAAAGAGATTTCATAACAGCAGTATTGATGCAGGTTTAAAGACTACAGCAGTGGGTGCACATCTTCATCAACAGGTTAGAACATTAGGCTTCCAGAAATAAAATTATTTCAAATCCAGAAAAAAACAAATCATTAAGAAACATAATTAAGAAACATAGAGGTCTCAACCTCTTTGGGCATTTTCTACTCTAAGCCACTACAATCAAACTAAAAATCTTCCTGTAGCCAAGGCTTTTCCTTGCTTTTGAAGGGGTGCTTGGATGGGTCTCTACTGGCTGGATCCTTCCTGAGGAGGGATTGTGAAGGGAGGGGGGAAACAAGCATATTTTTCAATATATGGAGTACAACTTTTTACATTTTCTGCTTTTATTTAACATAAAGAAGCCAAGTTTTAGGCTTTAGGTGTGTTGAAAGAATAAAAGGAATCCCACTGATCCCTAAAAAAGGGGGATTCTGAAATGCCACTTGCTAATCAAGCCAATTAAGAAAGGGAAAAAGCACTTTCTGCTTGCCTGGCAGTTGCAGAAGAGCAGGAGAATTCTATTGCAGAGCCAGCCCCAGTGCAGCCAGCAGAGCATGACCCTGCCGTGCAGCAGCCAAGCAGAAAATAGAACAGCTCTCAGTTCTATGTTCTAGTTATGAAATTGTCCAAATTCTTGGGCTAGGGAACTCATAACAACCACCACAGTGGAAAAAGCTAAGTCAGGGCCATTTATTACTGTCAAGACAGTTCCTAAGACCACCAGCTCTGCCTTCTCCCTGAGCAAAGATGGGAACCACAGCCCCACCAGCAGCTGAGCTGTGCCCAAGGGTGCCCACTCAGAGCCAGGACAGCACATGGCAAGTGCTGTGGCAAACCCTACCTGTGCTTGGTATTCTTTAGATCCCACTGACTGGCAAGGGGGTGGTCTGGGGAATGAGCCTGTGTCCAGGATCACAGCACATTTGTCTTGTCTGGTCATATAGGAACTCACAAGACTGTGGCACTGTGCAGCACAAAGAATCACAAAGAGTTCAGTGGAGAAAGAAAACCCCAAATGGCTGTTTTCATAGAAAAGAACAGAATTTGTAGTTGTTTTCTTTGCAATACACAAGTGCCCTGTAAGCTTGCTGATGAGCCACTCTCACCCTGGCTTGCTTGAGACACTATGGGTGCTGGAGTGACTGTGCAAAAACCATGCTTAAGATGACTTAAAAGCTTTCAGGGAATCAATATCCAGTTTCATTCCATTCTCTGTGATTATTTTTTCATGAAAATGACAATTAAGAGGTTAAAAGGAAAGCTTTATACTAAGAAATTATCACTTTCCAGCACAAGCAGAAGATGCAGAGGATAAACAGAAGCTACTGAAGAAGGGAACTGTGGTAAAAATAATGAAATTCAACTTTTGTCCTTAGTTTTCCATAAGCTGCTTCTACCTGTCCCTAAAAAATGTTTCCATGTTACCAGCTTCACTCAAAAAACCCCAAAGAACAGCAGCAATGCCCTATTACATGAGCATTTCTGTTCTACTTGTGCAGTGTGGCAGCATCTTTTGTAGACTGTGAAAGTTTCCTCTATACTTGGAATGATTTTGTGAATTATCATTGATTCTTTTTTTCTTTGGGTGTGAAATACAACTTAATTAACATTAAAACAATGATCCCAGAAGTTTGTCATGCTCAGCTTTCCAGCAGCCTAGTGTTTGTAAGCAAAAACAAAAAAATCCCAGATATTTCTACTGGGCAAGCTCCAAGAAGACAACACAACTTTTCTGTGCATCAGCCAGAACCAAAACTAAGCATGGTTAAATAGTAAAAAACCCCAACCCAGACCGAACAGACCCAAAGAACTTATCACAGTGGTTCTGAAGGGCTTCTGCATTTCTATCTATGGGCACAAACACAGAAGAACTTCTGGATTCTGTTCAGTCATTCTGTGAATTCTCCACACAAAGTAATTGCCAAAGGTCCCTTGGGTTTAATAAATATTTAATTCAAGCTGAGAGGATAAAAACAAGGTACAGGAAACCACATGAAAGTGATAAAAACTGGCACTCTTAAGTCCACAAAACTCAATTACTACAGTAAAGAAAAACCCTACTCTTGATAGCATTACATCTTGATTTAGCATGTAGACAAGCTGCTGGTGTCCATAATGAGACACAAATTTTCCTGTCAGCAAAGAGCAAAGCTGGAGGAGGAGGAGGAAAAAGCAGAGCAGCAGTGTGATGATGAGAGCCCAGAGGTGAAGTGCCCTCAGACTGCTCATGCACATGATGGAGAGACAGCAGAGCACTGCCTCCCAAAGCCACACACCTTTGTTCAGCAACAGAAAGGGAGCAGGTATTTCTGTCCAGTAAATAAAAGACAACAGTTCAACCCTTCCCAGAGCTGCAGATGTTGTGGCATGTTCTTACCTTTTGCAGACTAGTAGGATTTAGCTGAGTTTTATCTATTATTTTCACAGCAACCTGGGGGAAAAAACAAACTGTGGATTATTATACTCAGAAATGCGTGAGCAACAGCACATCACAGCTCTTGAGGAAAACACAGCTACAGGAGAGGGGCCTGGGCCTGCTTTAATGCACCTCATCAAGCAAAATTCCCTCACCTATCAGGACCTACCAGCTGGAGCTCAGATCTTTGCACCAGATGGTACCACCAAGGAATTAGTGTGACACTTCTGCCAGTGTTAGTCTGGGCACTGCACACACAGATCTACCCAGCTACAGGTTTCAATACTGAGTGGCTATCAGATCAAATCTATCAGTTACAAATGCCAACTGGATCTACACAATCACATCTATCAATTATAAATACCAATTGGATCTATCAAATCAAATCTGTCAGTTACAAATGCCAATTGGATCTATCTGATCAAATCTATCAATTATAAATACCAATTGGATCTACCCAATCTGCCAATTATAAATACCAATTGGATCTACCCAAATCTATAATTTATAAATACCAATTGGATCTATCCAATCTGTCAATTACAAATACCAATTGGATCTACCCAATCAAATATCTGGCAATTACAAATACCAATTGGATCTACCCAATCTGCCAATTATAAATACCAATTGGATCTACCCAAATCTATCAATTATAAATACCAATTGGATCTACCCAAATCTATAATTTATAAATACCAATTGGATCTACCCAATCAAATCTATCAATTACAAATACCAACTGGATCTAAATAGGTTTCATTTGTAGAAATGCCTGAGGATGAACAGACCCCCTCCCAGTCCCAAACTACCCCTCTGAACAGGACACTCTTGGCACCAAGAGGTTACATGGAAAGGGGTGTGTGGTTAGGGGCAGAACACTCAGCAGCTCGGGCACCTCAGGTCACTTTCCCCACACCCCGACACAGCCTCTCTGCACCTTTCTTTGGGGAGACACCAAGTGAGCTTTTCCTGCCGGGACGAGGGGAGCAGAAAGGCAGGGAGGTGGTGGTGGTGTGGCAGGCTTACCTCTCTCCCCGTGAGCACGTGCCTGGCCAGCTTGACCTTGGCGAAGTTGCCCTTGCCGATGGTCTTGAGCAGGCGGTAGTTGCCGATGTGGGGGTGCTCCTCGTTGCCAGAGGGGATGGAGTTCCTGCAGCGGGGGATGCTCTGCCTGCTGGCCTTGCCAGGCTGGCTGGGAGCCTCGGGGTACCCATCCACAGAGGTGTGCTGCAAAGGCAGGACACAGGGGGCCGCAGTGAACCGAGGGCTCTGGGTGGCAGCCCCAGCACAGCCCTGGCTCTGGGCACAGCTGGATGCCTGTCTCAAGAAAATCCATCTGCAGAAAGGTTTGACCAGCTCCAAAATAAAACCAGAGGCACCTGGAGTGCTCCACAAACCATACAGACTGTATTCTTCTATGGCAAGCCACACACTACACCGCTATGTTGCAAACAGACTAACT
Organism: Ceyx melanurus; assembly: GCA_024611195.1. Lineage (NCBI taxonomy): Eukaryota > Metazoa > Chordata > Aves > Coraciiformes > Alcedinidae > Ceyx > Ceyx melanurus. The sequence continues at coordinate 15,791 of JANHGL010024985.1, read as the reverse complement.
ATAAATTTATTCTTTATAAAATACACAGCACAAAAAAACCACTGATACTTTGGTGTGTCTGAAAACAAGGTTTCACTCGTTTTTTTCTTCACTTAAATACAACAGAAACACTTTTATAAGTAAGCTTTGTAAGCAAAACATGTTTGCATCTTTTTGTAAGCCACAGAAAGTTCTCATTCGAGTAATAAATACATCTACCCATTTATTTAATAATTATAATCTATTCTTCCAAAGAAAACTCTAGGATATAAATATCTTTGAAAACTCAAGGAGCCTGAAGAACCCCAGGATGTTATTTTTAATGCATGACCACACACCCCATCCCACAACCAACGTTAGTCACTGAAAGCTGCAGTGCTGCTTCCCAGTGCATAAGGGGCAAGACACAGATGGGGCTTGGAAAGGTTCCCAGGAGCAGCCAGAGCACGGGGAGATGCTGGAGGGGTGTGAAGTGTTTCAGCATCTCACATGCTTTCTAACATCAAGAGCATATGGGGGAAATGTTTAACTGGTACCATTTAGCCTTTAATCTTTGAAGGCCCAGATTTTAGGGCAAGCATATATTATATATATTGCATATATACAGGCAAAGAGTGTGGGTAGATGAGTTTTTTGGGCTTCTCCCAGCCCCCCTCAGTTCTGCCAAGCATAAAGCACCAACAGAACTGTTTTTTCAACTCCATAATTCTCAATACTTAGTATTTTCCCATTATTCTTGGATTCAATTAAAGAAAAAAGTCAAAACTCTTTTCAGAGTCAAAAGGCAACGAGAGTTCCACTGGTACCCATCTTAACTCTGCTTAAGTCACTTTGGGCCACCTCTCATTCCCCCTGCAAAGCATCGTTTTCTCCCAGCACTGCTCCCAAGCTCAGGGTGCACTGATTCCAGCCTGCAGCCAGACCCTCCTCCAAGCAGCCAGGCTGGCTGGGCTGACTGGAGTCATCTGAGGACACAGCAGCAGCAGAACTGGGAAAACCAGCAAACAGCTGCAGCAGAGAGAACCCAGGGAACACAGCTCAGCTCAAGGCTCTTCCCAAATGCACCTCCAGCACTATCCATCACTGTGGACAAGAGAAGAGATCTAACACACAGTTCTGTGTGGTCATTACCTGTCCCTCTGCACTGCTGCTTCAACCCCATGGCTGATCAGCTCCCAAATTCCCAGAGAATCCAGGCGTGGTGAGACTGTGCATCAGCCAGCTGTGTTCAGCCATGCAATAACACACTACAACACTGCTTATCCCTGAGAAGCACATCATTAAAATGCTTTCTGGGGACCTGGAGAGGATGAGCAGGACAGCTCCAGGCAAAGAGGATTGGAAACCTTCCATCAACACTGGACCTTGGTCCAACCTGGGATAAAGCAGAGCCCAGAACAAAGGCCTGGCCTAAGAAAATCCCCCCAGTATTTGTGTGGTGCTAATAATGAATGGCAGTCACACCCAGAGCCCAGTCAGCCCCAGTGCCACCAGCAAAGATGGATGCAAGAGAGAATTTCAATGCAGATTTATCAGGGACAGCACTTCTTTAACCACACTGACAAGACAGGGTAGAATCAACTCTGAAAATGGAATTAAAAACCCAAGTACTCAGGTTCACACCATGGTGATTCTGGGTTTTGGCCTTTTTGCAACAGAAAAACTCATCCCCTCTGGATGTCTCTTAGTTAGTCCCTCTTAGGTTATCTTCAGAGTCAACCATTGCCCCCAGTTATGCCCAAGGAGGACAGAAAACATGCATGGAGATACCATGTCCGTGACAACCCCCCCATTCACCATGCAGCAGCTACTGAGGGGCTGCTTAAAATGCCATTTCAGAGGAATAATCTCTGAATTGAGAAATTTATCTGGGAACAAGAGGGATGTAAAAATCCTCCCTCTCCTTGAGGTTCACTGCCATCTGAACCCCATCCCAGACAACCTGCACTTCCTACACAGGATTTGAATTAGGGGTGCTGGGATTTCTCTAGATACCTTGATATATATCTATATACCTAGATATGTATCTATATCTATATATATCCATACACACACCCTGTAGCTGGAAACACTACCTTACACCATCAACTGAACAAACAGAGGTCATGTTTATGTCAATGTTAAATGAAATGTCTAGAAATCAACATAAAATTAGATGCTTCTTAAAATAAATGCATTTTTAAACAAAACAAGGTGCAGCTGTAATCAGGTTTAGAGCTGGAACTGTGTTTGGGTATTTCACACATCAGTTGAGCATTAAAAAAAACACAAATAAAGCCCAAAGAAGACCAATAAACCACAACAAACACCCACAAAATAAACCCCATCACCTTTCCAGCAGTCTCAAAGCAATCCCAGCATTGCAGGTGAGGCTGTGACTGGAGAGCTCAGTTCACACTGGTTATTCCCAACCAGGTTCTGCCACATTCTGCTGCAGCTAGCAGGGAGAGCCAAAGGCAGCAGAACCCCAGGGGGTGTTTCCCTGTCTGCCCAGGGCAGCTCTGCAAAGCAGGATGACCTGGTGCCCAGCACAGCAAGGGCAGAACTCACCCAGAGCTTCATTGCTTCTCTGACTCAGCATCTTTAGCCACTGGAGCAGGATTCTCATGGATTATAAACTCCCTCAACCCTTGTACCATCACAAGATAGTCACTTCTCTTACAGCTGAGGCAGACACGATTCCTCCCGTGGCTCTTACCAGCAGGGATGCACAGGCTGGGAATGCAGCACAGGAACTGCTACTGAAAGATAAAACCCAACTCTGACAGCAACCAACCTACTCCACTGCAACAGGAGAACATGCAGGGCTCACCTCAGGAAAAAACACACACAGTGACAGAGAAAGTGCACACAGTGTTTACACCAGGTACCAAGGCAAAGACAGAAAAGAATTGGCCAAAATGAGGATGTTTAACTTGTATCCATCACCCTGAGCCTGCTCACACAGCCTGCCTGAAATGCATACAGAAAAGAACCCAACACATGCGTGTGCATCTTTCTGCTTGTATCACATTTACACAGTGTGTAGGAATTCCAAGCATCAACTTTGGAAAGAGCTTGAAGCTCTCAGCAATGAGAAAAAGTGATTCTGACTCAAGCTGGCCCCAGTGGAAGCATTTCATTCACTGCTGCTGTAAACATGAAAAATACAACACAAAAACTCCAAACCAGAAGCACAGAGCTCAATATACAGTATCAAGTAAGATGCTAAAGAAAATAACTTCCCCTTACTCTCTTCTTTGGCATCTTTTCTTCACAACTGTAATATTCTGTATTAACAACAAAAGTAATTTTTAGTTATAATTACTTTATTACTTTAAAAAGTAATAATTGCTATGACAATCCCTGTTGTCAGCACACACAGACTCCTTTCCAAGAGCACACATACACGCTCCTGAGAGGTAAACTTATGCTGAGCACTAAATAAACCTTACCCAGTGCCTGTCACTAGGGTATCTGAACCAAGAGCAGCTGTTTGTTTGTTTTATTGGGGGTTCTGTTTGTTTTGTTTGGGGGTTTGTTTTGTCTGGGGTTTTTATTTGTTTTGCTGGGGGTTCTGTTTGTTTTGTTTGGGGTTTTTTGTTTGGGTTTGTGTTTGTGCCTGTTTGTTCAGCAGTGCCCAGCCCATCGCTGTGGGCCACAGCAGCAGGGAGTTTGCTTCCAGACACAACAGCTCTGCTCACAGGCTGAGGATGCTGGCCATCTCCACAGACACAACAGCTCTGCTCACAGGCTGAGGATGCTGGCCATCTCCACAGACACAACAGCTCCACACTCACAGGCTGAGGATGCTGGCCATCTCCAGATGCTGACACTGACCTGCCCATGCTCACACACAAAACACACACACACAAAGCAAACACCCAAACCCAAACACACAGTGAGCAAACACCCAAACACACACACAGAGCAAACACTCAAACCCAAACACACACACAATGAGCAAACACCCAAACCCAAACACACACGCACACACCAAAAAACACAAATAAATGCAAAAATAGAGTTTTTCCTTTTAAAATCCTCTTACATAGACTCGTTTCACCCCTCAAAGCTCCCAGTGGGACTCCCAGCTCAGCCAGGAGGTGCAGGGCACCCCGAATGCCAGGGCACCCAGTCTGCTCACAATCCCTCCAGAACTAAAGCAAGCGACCTGCTGATGCTGACTGTTAATTGCACTGAGCAAACAAGAGCAGGAACGCACCCAGAAAGCTAAACTTCAGCCCGAGGAAGCTGGCAGGAGCTTTGATTGCTCCAGAAATGCTGCAGCCAGGTCATTTTTCACTGACCTGATGAGAGGCCATGGAGAGACATGAGACAGCTTCAGGATGGTGTCAAGCACAGAGAGCTTCCCAACACTTGCAGCAGCAGCTCTCCTGTGTGCCCACTATAGGTCTCAGCTGCACAGGAGCCAGGCCAGGCTGAACCCAACCCCCCCAGCTCCCCAGGCATCACCCCCTGGCAGCAGCAGCAGCACAGGATCCAGCACCAGCTTCCCTGGCATCACCCGCTGGCAGCAGCACAGGACAGGATCCAGCCCCAGCTCCCCGGGCATCACCCCCTGGCAGCAGCAGCACAGGATCCAGCACCAGAAGGCAGGAGTCAGCTCTGTGCTGAGCCCATGTAGAACCCCAGGGCAGGGGCAATGTGGAAAACTGGCCACTTTTCTGGATAATCCAGAGGCAAAGAAACACCTTCAGCTAGGAGATGCATTCTACTACCTAAAAAACAGGAGGACTGGAGGAAAAAAAAAGTATAAATATATATATATGTTAAAAAAACCACACACACAAAAAAACCAAACCCAAGCAAAACTGAAACAGAAACAAACACCCAAACAAAACCACAAAGGCCCCCAAGGAACAAACACAAAACCCAACCCTGAAATGAGCAGGAGATCCCACAAGCAACCAGGTGAGCTGTTTGTCCATGGTGTTCCTGCACTGGGTGTGGGGTGGCAGGACATAGAAACTCCAGTGACTCCAGCAAGCTGCACAGTGTTGCTGGAGTCCATCCAATGATGGATCCCTCAAGACAGCTTATTTTACAGAGTATTTTACCTTGAAGCCCCTTCTGAAGTGAAGCCTGCTTCTAAAAAGTGCTGAGATGGCCAATTAAAATATCCAACCTGATGGCAAAAGGAGTAACTGATGCACAAATTCCTAGGAAAGGCTCTGTAGGGCTCTGAAAATGAGGATACAGAGCAAGATTATGACAAGATATCCAAGCCAGCTGGTGGAATGGGACATGTGAATGTGGAAAAAAACCCAAACCAACAAGGAAAAAAGTCTTCTGTGCCCTCTGCCCTGTTCTTCTAGGTGTTAATTAACAGGTGATCTACAATGCCCTGGCTGGGCTGTAGTAGCTATTCACCTTTCTGTGGAGAGTGGGACACCACATTTCAACTTGGCAAATATATTCCCAACTCTGCACAGATTTATGCTTCCCTTGAAGCTGCCCAAACACTGTGTGCCCCTTGGCCAGCCCATATCTCCTGTCAGAGAGCTCTACACAGAGCCCAGACTGTCAGCCCCTTGCTCCTGAGCTCAGGCAACTACCTGAGCTGTCTGCTCCAACCTTTGTACTTCAAGCATTATCAGGAACCACTGTAATTTAGCACTTCTGGAACATGGGCAACTAGGAAGCTACACTGAGAAAAAAAAAAAATAACCAGGAAAAAAACCACTCCCCAAGATTTTGCAATGTAATATAGAAAGTGAGAGAAAAAAGCTAGAAAAAAACCCCAAACATATTGCTTTATATTCTTTAAAGTGTCAGATAGAGTGGCTAATGAATACTGACAGTCTCACGTATATTGCAGACACCTGTTGATGCACTGAATTCAAACCACAACCAGAAAGGACGTGAGTGTAGCTGGGATGTGAAAGCCAAACACAAGAAAAAGAAGGAACATAACAAACGAAGTCGCCCCTGTTACGTAAGTCAAAGGAAATGAAAGAAAAACCAGCACAGGATGCAGAGAAAAACATGAAAAACAACAGATGCTGCATTCACCCAGCCCATTGAAATAAGAAAACGTGGAAGAAAAGCTTTAGAAGCCAAAGAATTTACAATTGAAGGGTTGAACAAAAATACATATTCAGAATGAATGTGGTCATGATAACAAGCAGCCAATCCAACTGCAGCATAAAAAATAAAGTAAATTAAAGACAAGGATGATTTTCTCCTGTGACTGACGCTCAGTGGGTGAGGAACTGTCTTTGACAAGCAAGCTGGCAAAGCAGGTACTGCTTCAGGTGGGCAGGCAGCTCTAGGATGGGCACTGACACAGGCTGGCTGGCACCAGAGCATCTTCCTTCCAGCGGGGGATCCCCCTGCTGCCCTGTGCTCAGCCAGGAATCCCTTCAGCCAGTCTGAGGGAAAGCTAATTCACCCAACTGACTACAACCATCCAGTCCTAGGGGATGAGAGCTCTGTGTCCAATGTATTTCACCAAGCAGCTAACAAAATCTCCTTTTCTGCACTCTGCCACCCCAGAGCTGCCCTGGAATCAGCTCAGCTTCCAGAAACCCTCCAGAGGTGAAGCTGTCTCCAGCATCTGGTGTCTGTGCTGCCTGACAAAGCTCTGCAGTCTCCCAGCTTGCTCTCCTCTGCTGCTGTCACCTGCTGAGCTCCTCCTGAAACACCTTCAATTACATCCAGGAAAATGCCTCACACACCAGTCATGTTTCACTTAATGATAGCAGCTGCAGTCTAATGGCCAAGTGCTACTTTTAATTTGGCTTCTCCAGGTTAGCAATTATGGCGTGAGGGGAATGAAAACAAAGGGATGGACACAGGAGTCCACTTTGGCTCTTCTCTGCTACTTCAGAAGGCTTGATAACATGCCCTTGGAAAATAATTCTATTTAAACAATATATTACACACCAGTAGGAAATGGATTTAACAGTTAAGGGTGAAAAAACTTGTACAAAACACCAAAGTTTCACAAAAGATGGTGCACACGCACACACAGAATAATAATTACAACAATAATAACTACTTTATCTTGCAGTATTTAGATTTTTTTTATGAGTGGCACTGCTGCAGGCACAAATCCCAGTCACTGCCTTCCACTGCCCAATTCCAGCATGGATCAGAGCAGCCCTCCTCACTCCCAACTTTCCGTGGAGAGGATTCTCTGCACTATGCAGTAGATGGAGCAAGAGTTTCATTGGGAAAAGCTGCCATCAATTTTCTTTGTTCATGTGCCTTTTATGTCCCTCACTGAAAAGAACTCTAAAAAGCAGCCAGCCCTGTTCATTTAACAGCAAATTAAGAAAAGCTAATTTGGAAAGCTATTAGCCACAGGTATGGCTGGTAAAGGCTGCTCAGTCACAGCAATATTCATGTTTTCATTGCACTCAATGACTACAGTGGCTATTCCTTCTCGAGTCTGATCTTAGGGAGAAAGAGTATTTTAGTCCTTCACCAATTAACAAGGTTTTCCTGATTTTTTAAACCTCCATTAGACAGTTCTGACTCTAATAACTGCACGGGGAAGAAAATCTGATTGCTGCTGGAGAAAAATAAATTACTAAACAAAACCCCAAATGCTTTAAAGAATTCTATTACCTTCAATCAATAATATTATCTGGAATAAAGATCCGAGTAAACACATCACAGACGTAATCCATTTGTGGAAAACAAGCATCTCCTCTGTCAGCTCAACAAAGCACTGACTCCCACTGCAAACACCAGACCCTCCAGCTGCATTTCTGAGCCCTGCCTCTGCTTACTGCAAACCGTGACAGAAAGATGGGAGGATTCAGAAGATCCCTGTGTGCAACTGCAGCCAAGTATGCACTCTCAACAGGAATCTCAGCTATCTTCTGCCTGAGCAGGTCCCAGAGGCAGAAGCACCATGAAGCTGGCACCCAGCACACAAGCTCAGCAAGCAAACCTTGGGGAAAACAAGGGGTGTGGGGGCAAGGGTGGGCTGAGATGGGGAATTACAGGTACCAAATGGCCTGAACCTCATCAGCGTGGCTACGTGGGATCTCAGAAACAGGGATATTGGGAAGTCTGGAGGGATAAAGCTGCTGCGAGGGCAGGTTATGAGCATCAGGAAACATGAAACTGCTCCAGCATTGGAGGGACTGAAGAGAAAAGGCCAAAGTGGTGATCTCAGTCACATTGCTCAATGTGATAGTAAGATTACAAATAGAAATGTATTAGAGATTACAAATAAATGGCTTTTTCTCCTCTAAAAAAAGGAAGTTGCTTGAAGGAAAGTCAAAGATGCTTTACTTTACTTCTCTTGTACTTTCTCCTGAGGTGCTGGGTTGGGATGGAGAAGCAGCAGGTAGAGCAAGGAGAGGGAATCCTCCAGGAGAGCTGCAAATAGCCCTGTCAGGGGCAGTTCCTCCTCTGAGGGGGTGTTTCAGGGCCTGCAGAGGCTCTACAGGTTTCTCCAGGAGCTTGGCCCAGGCTGGAGCCTCTCAGCAGCCCTGCTACAGCCTCATCCCCCCACATCCCTGTTCTCCAGCCACCTCTGCCTCAGCAGAGAGCATTTCCAACAGCCTCGGTTTCCTCACTGCCTCTACAAGCCATCGTGCACTACTTACTTTATAATCCCAAACCAATTAGGCATTGTCACCAGTAATATTCTCTTTATCTGCTCTTGCAAAAGACTGCCATGGGCTATGCAGCAGCCCTGGGTGCTCAGCTATGCAAACACCAGTTGTGCTTTCATCAGGGGTGAAACAAAGTTCTGTATTATTATTATTCAAGATATCCATGGCACGACTAGATAGGTTTAAAACAGTTCTGCAACAACTGGGCAAAGCTCCTTATGCTGAGTCAAAAAATACAAGTCTGTGTATCATTCTCTGCTCTGATTAACACAGTGAACGTTCTTCTACTCCTGGGCATTCTGCAGTCCATTATTATTATTATTATTATTATTATTATGCTTACTGCCAACACAGCAGACACTGGTCAGTAGTCTGGAAGTGTTGCATTCTCAGTAGAATCCAACTATGGTTTCCAGTCCCTACCTGAGAAATCATCAGGACCATGAACACAAGCAGCAGGGTGTGATACTCACATACCCACTGAGCATCAAAATGAACAATTTAAAGGATGTTTTACCAGTCTGGGTTGGGTTTTCTTTGCCAAGTGCTTCTTTAGATTGGGAAACTTTCAGCTTGGAAAATGAAACTGTGGAACTCTGGCTGCTAGGCTTTTGAACAATGCAAGGAGGAAGAAAAATAATCCTTTTTTTTCTTGCCTGTAACATGTAATATCACTGTGTTGTGAATATAAGCTTCTCTAACATGTCTGTTTAAAATGTAAGACCTTGCAAACAGGACACAGAGGGCTGGGAGCTGTGGTGAGCTGCAGCAGACCAGCCTGTCCCACCATGACTGCAGGGATGTGCAGTGACTGTGGCTCAGCTGTCCTGACAGGGGGAGTAATTTCCATTACCAGAATGATCTTCCATTCTGCAGAGCTTTGGGTTTCACACAAACACCCTGTCCTGCCCAGCCCCTCCAGCCCAAGCTGCTGGACAGGGGAGTCCAACACCAAATCCCCACTATCCCCAAGGAAAGAGAGGTGAACTGAGCCCTGGGAAACCTCCCTGAGAGCAAAGCTCACCTGATGCTCTGGGGATGGTTCAGCTTCACTTGCTAGGATGCTCTCCAAACCTGCCTAAGCTGCTCCAGCACAGCCAGCTCTGCAGCCTCACAGCCACCCTGAGATCAGCAGCCCTCTGGTTTTACTGAGTCATTCACAGACACAGAAGTTTTCTTTCTTAGATGAAATACCACTGGCCCAATTGAAGGCTGAGTTTAGCACTGAGCAGAGACAACAGATGCACACAAAAGGTTAATTTAGAGTGTGAAAAGCAGCAAAATGCTAACAAACAGACTTGGTAGCTGAGGTGGAGAAAGAGCTTATTATGAGAAGTCAGATTCAGTTACACTAGACTCATGACACTGAATGATCCGAGTGTTTGGATGGAGCTGCCCTGATTTCAGAGCTGTCTGCAGAAACCTTCAGTTGTGGAGAACAGTTCTTCTTAATTTAGCACTACCTAGAGGGGAGTAAACATTCCAGAATGGAGACCCAGAAAAAAAACTGTCAAGTCATAAAAACCCTTTTTTTTTTCAGTGATGCTGAAATTCTAGAAAGATCAAAAGAACCCAAGGCCAAAGCAGCTAGAAAAAGCAGCATTGTATTTCCAGCAGCAACTACAAGAATAGATCTTGTCATGACCACAGCACAAATAAGCCAAGTCTGAAACAGTCACTGCCTGAAGCAACTGACAGGCAGGGCATTTAACCTGAGGGGCAGCACAGGGGATCAGCTGCAATATTCTCTTTATTCTAAGCTGCTTTTGAAGAAAGAATGGCTGAAGTTACTAGCAGAGAATACCTCACCAGGAGTTTTAAATGGCTCTGCTGTCACAACAGATGGGAAGTTTGCTCAGAGTCAAGTTGTTAGCAGGCCAGTTTGTAAGGAATCTGTCCCAGGGCTTCAGCAGCACCATAGATTTCTGGTTTTTCAGTTGCTCCAGGAGTCTGCTCTACTGGAAAACTGTTTAAAGTCCTTTCTCAAACAGCAGTGAGTTCTCAAGGCTGGGTCTGTATAAAATTCTGAGATCAAGAGAAGTATTCTGCAAATGCAAAGAGAAATCACTGATGGAGAAAGCAGTTTTACAGCAATCCCTGAAGCTGCAGTGAAATTGAGACTTTTCCTGTGTTTAAACTGTTGATACCTGTTAGAATTTATCAGGAGCTCCCTCTGTTAAGCATCATCTCTGTGATGGGAGAAACGTGCCACATTTATAGTGGAAACATGAATATCCAAGGGTACTGGATGCCATGGGGGGGAAAAACTCAAACAAACCCAATAAAAGTAAAAATCCTGCTTTTCCTGATGTCTGCAACATTTTGAGTTTAGAGTTAGCAAAGCTGTATCACCATAAGCAGTGAGTCCAAGTGACCAGGAGAATCTGCTGCAAGAGAAACCCCCAAGAAAGACTCCACAGAAGAGTTTTGTTGTCCCAGTTATTCTGCATTTTAACTCCACTGACCCTGCCAGTGCAGTTTTCAGATGAAAATCACAGTCTGAATTTATATTTACCTACAAGCCTCAAAACCCCTCCAGAGATGAAATGAATGGGTGCCACAATCAAACTGCATTAACCCTCTCAGCTTGGACACTGAGGGTGCCTGGGAAGAGCTGACAAGTCACAGTTGGACTCGTTATGTTCCAAAATATTTCTCTTTACAGGGAAGTGAAGGAGAAGGAAACTCAGCATCCCTTATCACCTGTTCCACCAAGCTCTGTGATCCATCTGGAAGGTCAACTTGGAAATGGATAACACACTTTATAACAAAATGAACCTTGCTCTCTCTGCTCTAGCCACACGTGTGCTTTTCCCCACAAAGATCTGCACCCAAACAACAGGAAAAATAAAGAGAAAAAGAAGAAATCTGTGTGGAGAAAAGACAAACCTTCAAAACCAGATGAGAAGAACCAATCCTGGGCTTACCATGCACACAAAACCCGACCCAACGGGGCATTTCTGATGGAGGAAGATCACCAAGAGGCACTCTCCTCCTGTAAGGCTCATCTCCTGTGGTGTGGGAGGTACGGCTCATCTCCAGCCCCCCAGGCTTGCAAACAAGGCCACTGTCCTGCTCCAGGCACTGGGGGAAAGAATTCCTCCCAGATACTTTCTCCCACACCCCCTCTGCACAAATCAAAACCATGTGTTTATTGTGCAAAAGTAAATCCAGAAGGATTAAGAAAAACCAAATAAAAAAAAAAAAAAGGAATTGCACATGCTGTAATTATTACCCCTACCTGAGCACTCAGTTGCAGCCACTCACCTCTTCCCTGCTCAGCTGCTCCCAGAGCAGCTGTCCATCTGTCCAGGAGTCACCTCAGCTGGCATCTGGGACCCCCCTTCCCTCCCTGTCCTGCAGAGGGGTGTGCATGGGGAAAACTGGGGGTGTCTGTGTGGCCATGAGCCAAAGCACACCTCACAGGCCCCTGCATTGTCCTGTGCCATGGCAGCTCTAAACCATCCTCACGCTGCCTTAGAGCTCAGCAAGGGGAGTGACACACACAGAAGTGAGTAGTAAAGCCTACACAAGCAAGGGATACCTTCAGGAGATTAAATCACACTTACTACAGGAGAAAAAAAAAAAAGAGTATTTTTATGCCCCACTAGGAGGTCCCTGTGTCAGCAATCAAACCACAGCATTCTCATATTATCAATTTCACTGAAGTTGTCTACAGCTGAGTCTTCAATATCTGACTCTCTTCTTAGAGCTCAAAAAAACCCAACCACACTTTAACATCATTTATTACCAATGTATTTCTTCTGCATTAATTCAGGAAAACCATTCCCCAATGCAAGGGGATGACACAATAGGAAGGGAAGAGATAAAAGCCCCTCTATCCTCAGTGAACACCAATTTAGGAGACAAGAGAGCAACCCCAGCCCAAAGCTTTTGATTCCTGCCCCTCTCCCCTGCAGCCCCAGCAGAAATGGGGAGCTCAGCTCACCCCAACTAACCCCAGCTGCAGGGAAACATTTCCCACACAGCCCACTGCAGGTGAGCAGGAGCAACCTGGAGAGAGTTCCACACAGAAATCAGACCATGGGAGAATGGGCATTATTTGGGATATTATTCTTACCCCTTACTTGACAAAAATTAATCCTGTAATAGCAATTAAAATCAACTTTACTGTGCTGCCTCCACCCAGTAATTCCCTTCAGTTTACTGGGAAAGCGTTCCATAGGATGTCTGACAACCACATTGTTTCCCTCCTCGCTTTCATGGAGGAGAAACAACATTTCTAATGCAAAATACAAGCTAGAAAGTTACAGCACTGGCAGACACAAATAGCAACACGGAAAAGAAACAAACAACTAACTAAATCAAGTGTGTGAACTGAGCTCCCAGTTCCACACGCTGCCTGCTCCCCAGCTCCCAGTTCCACACGCTGCCTGCTCCACACCTCCCAGTTCCACACACTGCCTGCTCCCCAGCTCCCAGTTCCACACACTGCCTGCTCCACAGCCCCTTCCCTCCAGCTTTCTGGGAAGACCTTATCCAGCCACCTGCTGCACAACCTTATCCCTTCTGGGCTATATGTCTGGGATCAGATCAGCAAAGACTGATGGAAGCAGGAGTGTTTCCCACCCATCCCACCAGGAACTCCCACAATTCCTCCCCATTTGCTAGGTGCTATATTCAGTTATGCGTGTATTTTGTTTCCAAAGACAGCAGACATTCTTGGATGCTGAGTGAGCAAAGCACAGGCTGCAGTGGTGTTTGTTTCTCCTTGTACAGAGCACTGCAGGCAGCAGATGGGGTGGCAGTGGCAGGTCCCCATGATTTCCTGCAAGGGCCTCACACCACGTGCAAGGTGCAGCTGGGTGGGCACCTAGGTCTGTAATCCCACCCACCAGCTTGCTTTGTTGCTTTTCCTTTAGATATCCACTGCACTTCACAGAATAATAATAAAATCTCTAGGTGTTAAAATAGAGCATTCAAAAATAGCATCCTGTTTTTTAAAGGAGCCACTAACACTTCAGCTGAAGTTTTTCTTCTACAGAAGTTGATGACACCTGAGATATTCCCCTTTGCCTCGTGTAAATGTACTTTGCGAGTCTCATGCACTGTCTTACTGGATGTGTGCATAACTATTTCTTATCCCACCCTGTCATTTATCTCTCATCTGCATTCCCATGTGCATTTGCAATGGAGACTCCCAAGTAGGGTGTATCACTCCAAACTGGACTCTGGCATTTAATTGAATCCAAGCTGCCATTTTCATCTCGAGGGCTTGCTTTCCTTCTGACACTAATACAGGATTTATCAGTCTGTGAAGAGTAAGGAAAGAGCAAATGCACCTCCTGGCTCCAAGCTTTAGCCAGTAGCCAGCCTGACACTGCTGTCAGTTAAACTGGCACTGAGCAGCTGACACTAACACCTCATTATAATAAGACACCAGGCTAGGGTTTCACTTCATCTCCACGATCCCATTTCTGTTGCCTTTGCCTTTCAAACCCTCTTCTCACACTCACTTTTCATTTCACATCATTCAGCAACCTGCTCAACACACACTGGGGCTTTGAAAAGCACGGTGAGCTCCTGCCACGATGCAGAACCTCTCTGGATGGATGCAAGACAGACCAGCATCTTCAACCCACCTTCCATCCTCCTTCGCCTCTTACTCATCACTTTCCACCAAGCAGAAGTTAAATCTCACACGATTCCTTCTTCCCTTCTCCGCTTTCTGCCACCTTCCCAAAGGCAACTGATGACACTCAATCCAAGTGCACCTCTTTTAATAGTGGTCCCCTCAACCGTGGTGAAAATTTCACGCCTCCCAGACCATCTCCTATTTCAATAATCACCAGGAACGGACAGGACCAGGATGTGAAGGTTTCTCAGCTCTACCACGACCAAGCCTGGCTATTTTCCGTGGGAAGACCAGCTCAGCAGAGAGCACCACAACGCTGCTGTGCCACCAAGCCCGGGCGGAGCAGAGGAACAGGGCAAAGACGTTCAAACAGAGCACAAAGGAGGAGACGAACAATCAACCCGGGAGGCACCGAGGGCACCACAGCCTCTCTCAGGAGCAACACAAAGCAAAGCAGAGGAAGGGATACAGGGGGCAACGCCAGGGACAAGCTCCGAGGTGCAAACCGAACAAAGAGCAAGTAGGTCTGAAGCCCAGAAGGCAAGACGGGGCCGAGCAGCAGGCAGTTAGGAAGCCCCGAGCCAGGCCCCGGGGAAGGAGCGCCGGGCAGCCCGGCCTGCAGCCCGCAGCCGTTGAAGGCCTCTCACCGGCGGGGGCCCCGAGCCCCGTGTGCACCGACAGCCGCCGGCTCCGGCCGAATACATGTAAGGGCGGCCCGGCCCGGCCCCGCGTGGAAGAGGCTGCTGGGCCGCCGTGGGGAGCGGCAGCCGCCCGCCCGATGCTGCCGCGGGAGGCCCGGGGCCGCGGACGGGCTGGGGCGACGTGGAGCCCGAGGGGCCGGACCCGCCCCGGCAGCGCCGCACGGAGGAGCCTGAGCGCGGACAGGCGCTGCCGGGCCGGCGGGAGAAGGAAGAGAAGGAGACGGCCGCGGCCCGGCCCATCCCTCGGGCACCTGGCCTGGGCGGCGGGCCGGGGAGAGGCGGCTGCGGAGGGGCCGGGCGGGCCGGGGGAAGGGGCGCGGCGGAGGGAGGCCCGGAGCGGCAACTCACGTTCTCCGCGTCCCGCTCGTTGACGGTGGGCAGCGGCGTCCGAGTGGACATCTTGCGGGCCGCGGTGGCCGCTGCCGGCGCGCTCGGGGGAAGGCCGCCCGCTCTCCTAGGCCGCGGCCGGCGGCTGTCCCCGGCGGCTGTCCCCGGGCGCACACGGCGGGACACGGGCCTCCTGCCGCGCTGCCGGCCCCGCTAGGAGCCCGGCGCCATGGCCTCGCCCGCCCGCTGCTCCGCGCTCCCGCCCGCCTCTCCTCCGCCGGGCTCGGCGCAGCTCGGCCCCGGCTCCTCCTCCCGCCTGCCCGCTCAGGTGAGCGGCCGGCAGCGCAGGGGGGCCGCGGCGCCTCCTCGCAGCATCCGGCGGCGCCACCGACTCCTCCTCCCGCGGCTGCCCCGCGCTCCCTTCCCCGTCTCTGCCCTCCCCTCCTCCTCCTCCTCCCCGCCCCCGCCCCGCCGGGCCCGGCCCCGCGGCCCCGCGCCGCAGCCAGAGCCGGGCGGGCGCAGCAGAGCGGGCGGAGAGCGGCGGGGCCGAGCCGGGCCCGGGCACAAGGCGCGGCGGGTGCGGATCGGGGGGGCCCGGGCACAAGGCGCGGC
>JANHGL010024984.1:31918-50330 GCA_024611195.1 Ceyx melanurus | reverse complement strand
GACCAGTCTGCTCAATTGGTCTCTAACCCAAGCCTCTTCAACTGAGGAAAGAACTTCCTCCAGACTTCATCTGTGGTCTTGGAGACCTGGGACTCCTGATAGCTGACCTTAGTAGTAAAGACCAAGGCAAAGGTGGCATTAGCATGAGCTAGAGATTTGCTGACAATAGAAGATGAATGAGCACCTTTCAGAAAGGAAAAAAAACAAGCGTGCGCTGGGATGACTCACATTCCTGCTCTGACACATCCTCCTGGGAAGAGATGGGACAGGTCACTGCTCAGAGAGTGTTTTCAACGGTAATAAAGGGCGTGGCCACCCCGCAATTAGCAACTGTAATGTGGGCTGGGTTACCTGTGCTGGGTTCAGCCACAGAGAGGGTCCCCACATTGTACCACCACGTCCAGCTCCACTGCTATGCCAGGAAAAGGAAAGCTACCAAAGGGCTGATGTCTCGGTGCAAACACGTGTTTGCATGGCTGCAGACACACCGAGGTGGCATCAGCCTCTGTGACAGTTCTTGCTGCAGCAGATCCCTTCTTGAGACTTTCTCCTTTGCTGTGTATTTGTATAATTTTAGTGACCAGAGAGTCAGAGCGTGAGAAAAATGAGTTGTGATAGAAGAAAGATTTCTGCTGGATCTCTGTACGTGGTTGCTAACTAATCCACAGCTTAAATGTTTGGAATGGCTGAAGATGGCTGAAATGCCACTGAACAAGGCACAGTGAAGATCACTCTGGTTTTTAGGGCAATTTTGTGTGACTCTGACACTGCAGCTCTGAAATAGTAGAAGTTTTATGTGGTACCAGGTGCAGCTGCACCCAGAAGAGGACACTGCATCTGGGTGGCTGCTCCTGTGTTGCCAAAACCCATCAAACCCCTGTCACCATCAATCTGCATCACAGTGGATTATGGTGACAGTGTGGACACAGTCCCCTCTGCTGTGTGACAACTGTTCCCCTGTGTTAAAATCCTGACTGTTGTTAGGAGAAAGTGGTCTCTCATAGTTGTAAAATTTACTTAATTCCTGAGCATGACTCATGAGGTATGAGGCTCCATCATGAAAATCAAGGGGACCTGTGGAGCTTTAGTTCTTAGGAAAACCAGTTTCATCCATCTCATGTAGCATCACACACAGTGTGAGGGAGTGGAGCTCCGGAGTGGAGCTCTGGAGGCATTTGCTCACCTCTTGCTTGGCAGACTCATCCTGGAAGCAGGTATGCTGGAGGTAGTAAGCACCCATGGCCTGGTATTTGTCATCAGATGAGCACAGGAGTTGTATGGCTTTCTGAATGGTCATTGTACCACCATCTATCTCATCACCGCATATTCTGTGTTAAAGAGAAATGAAGCATTATTTGAGTGCTCAGCCAAAGAGGTTACGTGAGCACTGGGAATTATTAGGAAGGAATCAATGACAAAATATAAAATATTTTCATGCTGCTGCATAAAATATGCGTTGCAGCCCTAGTGCATTTCTTTGTCCCAAAAGAGATTATAAAAGTGGAAAATACAGAATGGAGAACACTAAGAAAACAGAAACAAAGGAAAATAAAAGGTCAGGTGAGGTGCTGGAGGTCTAATGTCTCAAATGGAAGTTTAATGAACAGATAACCAGTATTCATTGTTCCTCAAGTAAAAGAACCAGCAGACAAACTAGCTGTCAGGTTATTAGGACAATCTAAACTAGCAGATGCTTTTCCCACAGCATGTGAGCCTTTGATGTGAAATGTGGTGGAAGCAAAAATGTGAGAGCAGTTGATGGTCTCAGGAGGCAAGAGTAGATCCCTTGGGAAAAGGTGACAGGCATGTCTGGAGTGATGGGATGGCAAATACTGAGTTTATGAAATACTAATAATAGTGCTGAGACATCCTGCTCCCAGGGTATGTTTACATTGGTAGTCTCCAAGCTCTTCATAAACATTGGCCACTGTCATCATCCCTCGTTATAGGTAAAGAATGTGCTTACAGCCTCCAGAGGAAGGATATGAAAACTCTGGCTTGGAGCAGGACTGAAACCTAGGGAAAAATAAAAACACCTGAATATTTGTCCCTTTGTTCCTCATTCTTTAGAAATATGAAGGTCCTGCTCCCCTTGGCTTATTTACCATCATCTCTGATGTTTTAAGCACATAAAATTAGGAAAGGGTATAAACTTTCAGGCTGAGGAAGGGGCTCTGAACTGCAAAACTTGTCTATGTCTCCCACTATATCAGTTAGTCTAATAGAAATTTCCACCTCTTCTCAGCATCCTTGCACCTTAGGCCAGCAGCTGGATCTTCAATCATGGCAGCAGTATCTGCATTAATTTACATCAGAGTAAACGACCCCTCAAACTTCAGGACTGAGAAGAGTCAAAACCCAAGCTCCTGTTTGGTTATTCTTACTTCAGCAGTGATGGGATACAAGTGGGAAATTCTCTGTTATCAGGGAATCAAATCAAGGAGTCTGGAGGTTTTGCTAGGACAGCCAGGTCATTGCTGTACCAGGCTGATGATAGTCCCTGTTCAGGATCCACTTGTGACTGACAAGGAGTTTTACATCAGGGAGATCACAGAGATCAATTCCTGCCTGAACCCCATTAATTCGTATCCATGGCACTATGCAGAGGAGCTGCTCACCCTCATGCAATAGACTAAAAAAGTAGAGTGGTTTTGAATAAGTTCTTTAAATTAACCTATTGTATTTGGGCTATTAAATATTCCTGCAGGGGAGCTGCTTGTTCCAGGCATGGGGTATGCAGACTCATTTTCTTGTGCCAAAGAAATAAAGGTCTAGAAAGGACCACCAGGTATGGTCACCACCACTAGCAGTTTACAATAAGCAACAAAATTTTGTCCTTAATCATCCACAGGTTCCCCTCCACACAGCATGGACTAGTGAGTAGTACCCCCAGTTCTATAGCAAATTTCATATAAATTGGCAAAAGCTGACAATGATGCTGCGACACAGGAAGGCAACATGAGTCTTCTTTCTCCCTTCCCCTCACTGGTATAAACTTAAATCCAGTTTAAATAACTCATTTAAGCAGCTGTGTAGTCAAAAGAGAGAAAAAGGTGCTTCCAGAGAAAACATTTTTCCTAAGACTCGGTCTCTGGAAACACCTCTGCCTTTGTTGGTGTATATATCACCAACAGCCTTGAATTGGACCTTAACCATTCAGTGTCTAAGGTCAGATGAACTTAATTCCACTTCTATTTCTACTCCAACAATAGAATATTGCTCCACCATAGGATCTCTACCAAAACTGGGCTCCAAGAAACTGCCATTGCACTTGCAATAAGGAAACACGAAATTGGATAGACAAAGTTTAAACTAGAAACTGTGGAACCTCAGAAATCTTTGGTTTGGATCCAGGATACTTTGGTTTTCCCTTAAACTTTCATGCTCCTGAGACACACGGTATTGCTGAGGCACTGATGGATCCAGCATGAGTAGCACCAGAGGGACTTCTCCTTTGAGACTTCTGTCCTGGGCTGGCAATGTAGGGAGGGTGGCAGATTAATAAAATACCAGCTCAGTGACCATGCAACATATGAAACCTCCATGATTTTTTATTTTATTTTATTTTTTTAATTTACCAAATTGAGAAAATCCCTAAATGAGGTGCACTTTTTATGAGAAAGAAGGATGTCTACTCAGTCCAGCTACTCAAGGAAGGCAATTTTCTACACGTCCATTCCCTAAGAGGGCCAGGCCCTCCTTCAACAGGGAAAAGCTAGGCATCCAGGAGCAGTTCTGTGTGGGAAAAGCTGGGGAAGGTTCTATTTCCCCCGCTGGCTCACCAACAGGAGTTCACAGAGGGTGAGCAGTTATGCCACCTGAGAAGCATCAGTGGTTTATCCTACCTGAGAATATAACCACCCTGGCAAAGCAGATGATAATGGGAGATTGTTCATCAGCCAGTGAGGAATACTCCTAACCCAATCCACACTACGAGAACAACTGCCTGCTCCAAGACAAACTCTTGGACTGTGGCCATCTCCAACCTGGGCGAATGTGCCTGTTAGGAAGAGCTCCGAAGGTGGCTGTTCTTCCACAAGAAAGAAACAATCAGAATAGGGAGACACCTCAATTAGAAATGATTCAACAGGAGACAAATGAGATGATCAGATTCAGGAGTGAAAGGGAAACAAATCCTAAAGAGTTCAGTGTCATGGAAAGGCCAGTGCCCTCATCTGATACTAATGCCTTTCATCTACTTTGAATGAGCAGGTTTGGTTTGCATTAACAAGATCTAAGTCTCCATCCTTGCTGCTAGGGCTATGAGTCCCAGGAGAGGATGAAGACAGAAAACTCCAACAAATTCCATGGTTCATTAATAAAATCAGAGTGGAGACACTCAGAAGAGTGTCTAGAACACCCAAACCTTCCACAGTCAAGACACACTGGCGCAAGCCTGATAGCCATGTTCCACACCAAGGAGCCACATCTGACCCTGGGACACAGCACAAAGATTTTGATGCCACTGACAGCTCAGCTGGAGCTTCTCCTCAGACTTTTCTTGGCGGGTGGATACCAGAGAAGATGGGCACAGATTGACATAGATGAGAAGACGGGGATCTTCACTATATACAATGATATGAACCCTGCCAGGACAGCATCATGCGCATCTCCACAGCAATTGCTTTGGATGCCAATGCACAGACAACTTCACCTCACAGAGACAGAGCTGTGGAATGGTCATTTTAAGAGGATGATTATCCCAAATAAGGACAAACCAAACTGAAGGTGCCTGTCATTGCACTTGGTTCTTCTTTCATTCATTGTGTGTCACAGACCTGGAATCAAGAGATTTGTCAGGGTTGGAAGGGACCTTAAAGCTCATCTAGTTCCAATGTCCCTGCCATGAGCAGGGACACCTCCCACCAGAGCAGGTTGCTCAGAGCCTCATCCAGCCTGGCCTTCAAAAATTCCAAGAATGGGGCTTCCCCCACCTCTCTGGGCACCCTGTGCCAGTGTCTCACCACCTTCATGGTGAATAAATTCTTCCTAATATCTTATCTGAATTGGCCCACCTCTAGTTTTGATCCATTCCTTCCAGTCCTACTACTACCTGACATCCTAAAAAGTCCCTCCCCAGCTTTCTTGTAGCCCTCTTAAGATACCAAAAGGCCACAGTAAGGTCTCCCCAGAAGCCTTGTCCAGACTGGAGAGTTTGTGTTTTGATACTGATGACCTTTATTTCTCCCAGAGATAGGAAATTATCAGAAAACACCCTCAGTACCTTTTCTGACTCAATAACTTTTGTATGTTTTAACTGTGTATATTATTTCCTGAGAGGCTGAGCTCCTGCCTAGGAATGAATGATTACAAGACACACACTTCCAGCTCCTGAACTTCAGCCACAGCTCCCAGAGGCTGCTGCAGCTTGGCTGGAGCCAAGTCGGCATCACCAGACACAAATATGACCATATGGAAAAACCAAAGGGCTGTCCCAGACTTTACTGCCTCCTCCATAGCAGCCAGCCAGGGTATTCAAAGCCTTTAACAGGGTAGCACCAAGATACCACACAATTCCAGGTGCCATGAGAGACAGTGGCTTTCACAGGATCTCTCACAATGTGTTTCACAGATGGAGAACACCAAAGGGAATTGCATCCATGTCTTAGAATGAGGCCAAAGGTACTTGTGGTGTTATGGAAGAAAACACATACTGTAGGTGTCCATTAGTGGCTCCTGATCTGTATCAGCAGCCCTTAAGCTGGGGAATGTCTGCAGACACCTCAGCTTGCCTCTTCATCTTCACAAATGAGAATACCCTGGATCCTTCACAACAGATGAGATTAGTCTGGCCTCTGTAACATCTCCAGCTCAGACACCTGGGCTTCCCCTGAAGTCAACCAAGAGGCACAGACTTTGTTCAGGGGTAACTCACTGACCTACCTCAGATTTCAGCTCCATTGGCCACTGACTTCATCTCTGCAAGGGCAGCAAGGGCATCCAGCTCAGATGCAAGGCATCTACTGAAGAAGAGACACACACACAACTGTCTGACTCCTGCAGAGCCACAACCAGCAGAAATCATGGTCTAGCCTGGCCCTGGGCTGTCAGTCCCATGTGCACGTGGTATCTGGAGTACTATGTGTCACACATCTACAGGAAGAACTAATACAGTGTCAGCTGGTGGTAGCCACAGTTTTCTTGTACCTCAGGTTCCAGCTGGATGGGGGACAAAGAGAGTTTTCTAGGCTGCACTGAAGATGAAATCCAACACATGAAGTGCTGTTTCTCATTACCACTGCCTGATGACCAAGGAGGACGTAGCAACATTTTCCTGACTTAGCTGAACGGCAACATGTTATTCAGCTGGTGAGCTCAAGATGACACGGTGTCCCTTGGAGCATCTTGCAAGTGCCACTCATCAGATAAATGGCTAAAAGCAGACAAATATGCACCGTCCTCACCAGCTGCTGAAGACATAGTTGCTGACTGTTTCCAACATGAAAGGCTGCAGATCAGCTGGATGTCATGAGTACCCAAAAGGGACAAGGTTTCTGTAAAGAAAAGGGTGTCCTGGACACCAAGAAGGCTCCCTCCAGCTCTGTCAGGTACAAGACTTGCTCCAGGGAGCTGTACTGTGGCAAAATGTGAATGCTGCTCATTGAGAACTGCCACCAGAATAAACTATGAACTTCTGAGCCCAGAACAGATACATTGAGCTTGGAAATATTGTTCCAAATATGTCATGATGCTTACAAACCCCTGAGTGGTTATAGAGACATCAGAAAGGGACAACAGAAGGTCCCTTGCTGCCCACTAAGGTAGGATCATGGGAGATGACAAGTGGGGTGGGAGACAATATACTTCAGGAGAAGATTTCTCAAAGCAAGTCAGTACTGGTTAACCTCCTGATCTGAAGAAACAATGCAAAAATCAGATTTCATCACCATAACCAGTACTATGGGTTGGGTAAAACCCTGCATTATGATTTAGCTTATCATAGAATGATTTTTCCTCAAAAATATTTAGGTGTTCAATTGCTCATGCCCTGTAGGAAAGATGCTTTCCTCAACTAGAATTGTTTCTGTAAGAGGAAGAGCCCTTCTGGGGGATCATTATCAGAGACAGATCTTCCATGTTTCATGCAGCCAAAGCCAGATCAATCAATGGAAATAATCACACAATCAAGAATAGTCCAGAAATTAAGTAACTTTGTGACCAAATACAGAGGGACGGGTCAGTACAGATAGTCTGGCAGTTCCCGCATACTCAGTATTTTGATTTCTAGACACCTCTCTGACTGAGAAAATCCAGTGACTCCTTTTCCATCTCCCCCCAGAGATCAGATCCATAGCATAGGACACCTGAGAAACACCACTCTTGAACCATCACTGTCATTGAATCACAGAGTGGTTTGGTATCAGAGACAGACCCAGCAGATCATAAGGCCCACTGTAATCACGCTCACAGCATGGAAACCACCCCACTGGATCACTTCTGAAAGCTTGGAAACTATTTAGCCCTTCCCTTGTTCACAGAGACAGTTTGGTAACCTGCAGACAAGATATCCACCCACACAGGAGCTCTGCAGCATGAAAACCAAACACAGGATTATCCTTGTTACAAAGGCAAAATCTCTACTTGATCTGCTAGAATAGGAAGAACAGAGCCCCAAATAGGGAACCACCAGCAGCTATTACCCACCTGAGCCCTCTTTCCTGAATGTGAAGGTTAATAATGGGATGTCTAGATGCAAAACTCTCCCTATTCAAAGATCAGGTTTCCCAGATGAATCCTGAGGTCTCCAAGCACAGAATCCTCCAACCAGAAACATTTCTCCACAGCAAAGAGAGCTTGGATATGCTCCTAACCCATCTTGGAAGGCCTTTTCCCCACAAAAACAAACTACACACCAAGGCTAGCAGTGACTTGCCAGACACTTCATGGGGGCTAATGACTTTCCAAATAAGTAATTTTTTTCAAAGCAGACAACTTGTTAGTCTGTTTCCAAAGCTTTGAGGACAAGGGCTGCTAGCCCCTCTGCATTGAGTCAGGAGCA
Source organism: Ceyx melanurus (assembly GCA_024611195.1). NCBI lineage: Eukaryota > Metazoa > Chordata > Aves > Coraciiformes > Alcedinidae > Ceyx > Ceyx melanurus. Next base: position 42,331 of record JANHGL010024984.1, on the reverse strand, counting down.
GAAGCATTTGTACAAGTCCCAGACGAAGCAGGGGGTGTGCCCCAGCCAGAGCAGATTTACTCAGGGGACACAGTCCCAGCTGAGCTACAACTTGAAGAACATTTCCCCATCAGAACCAGTTCTGCCAGATGAGCCATGCCCCAAGCCAGAAGAAGTGTATAAATGGAGCCACTCCCTAACCAAAGGGAACCCAGTGCTGGAGAGCGTTCCTCTCACAGCAGCAGTTCTCCTTCTCTTCAGAAGATGCCCTTATTCTTCAAGTGATTTTTCCAAAGAGATAACCAAGTCCACCACCATCAGCTCTGCATCGTGCAGGGCAGGGCTTGCTTTGGAGAGAGCATGACCAGGAATAAGTTGTCCAAAACAGGATTTTCCTTACGTGGAAACCAGCTCACTCCCACGTTTGTTCATTCTGCCATCCCTCCCACTACACTTTGATGCTCTTTGGTCAGAAAATCCCTAGACCAAGTTACTTCCAGTTTATGTAATGCCTCTAGTTCCAGTTTCAGAGGCATTACAAAGCTTCCAAAAGTAGCAGACCATAACACCAGTGCTCCAGGTTGGCTGAGGCTCATTTTGCACCTGAAGTAACTGGGCACAGGGGATGGCAATGTTTCATGGCAACATGATAATGGGCAAGGGACATTTATTGTCATACACACTCTGGGCCACGGTTCTCCTACTCAATACAGAATGAGGGAGGCTGAGAAGAGAATTAGAGAAATCTGGAATGTGAAAAAGAGCTTGAATTGGCTCACACTGCTGACTGAGGGAGGGATTTTATCAACATTAGCATCACAACTTTGGTCAACAGCTCAACTGTCTCAGGTCTTTGGTGTGAAAGAGGGCAAAGGCTATGAGCCCTGCTAATTAACCTCACAATTATGCTGCAGCGTGCAAATCCTCTTTTGGACCAGGGACCACCAGGAATGAGCTTGAGTACTTCTAGGATTTGTGTGCCTATCTGCCACACCTGTCTAGGAGCTGCATTACCTTCTGGGTTGATGCAGAGCAGGCCCTGTGTGTGACAGTGATGCACCAACAGTAGCAAAGGAAGATGCAAACTCTCCTCTTCCAACCCAATTAAACATTGCAACTTCAAACTGTAAGATTTTGCAGATTAAAACACTCAAACCACAGTTCTTGGAATACTCTGTGCAGGCCAAATATCTTCCAAGACTATGGCAAAATAAGGTTGGTGCCCCAGAGCCAGAGGCAGCTTGGCCATCAGCATCAAGGCAGCTTTGAACCAGCATCAGAATCACTGTAGCACCAGTAAAACCCCATTAGGTTGTTTTGGGTTTTTTTTATTGCGCGCTCTGCTGCATTACACAGATAGATCATCTTGGGAGTGTCTGAGCTCACTGGTGTGTTTTAATCCCTCTTTGTTGTAGGCAACATTTACAAGAGGGAACCTGATGCTAATGAGATATGAAGGACCATCCTCTACCCTTGTATAACTCCTAGACCCAAGGGGAGTGGATGCTCTGGAGAGAAAAGAATTGAACAGCTTCCCTTCCCTCCTCTTTCCTTCCTAGGTAAATTATTCCCACTAGGCAATTTATTTCAATTTCTGACTCAGTTGTTTTCTGGAACCCAAATCAGACCTTTTGGGGGAATGAAGCAAAGCCTGGGTGTAAAGACAGAGGGATAAATGTGACCACTCAGCAAGTTCTCAGCACTGCTCTGAGTCAGACCCTCAGGAACCAACCCCTTCAAAGTCAGTGAACTCTTTAGGTTCGTTTTCTGCCAAACCAAAGCAGTGGGACCTCCAGGAGAGGCACCCAAACTGCACCCCAGGCTTTCCCCTCTTCCCATCCCCACCCTCACCTTGCAAAGGAGCTGTTGGCTAACACCATCACAGAGACTGGGGGATCATCTTGCCCAACACCACACAGCCTCAGTGGAGATATAGTCACTGGGCCACTCATATTGGTTTCCCTCTGTGGCCCATGAAAAGAAAAGCCATTTAAAGAGTGTGACTCATCTGAGACACTTTAGACTCTGCTGCAGGATGCGATTAAGTGCCATGTGCACTGGAGAGCAGACCTTCAATGGCCATACAGCAGCTCAGGTGACTAGACCTGGTGGACAGACCTCCACAGCAGATATCTGCATTTACTCACATTCAGCCAACAACAGCAGACTTACTTGGAGCTGGACTGAGCCTGTCCATAAACCACGTCCTGCTTGCAGCTCATCATGGGCTGGGCGTAGACGACATCAGGCTTGTTGCCCGAGGGACAGGAGAGGGCCCGTGCTGGCATTTTTTTACTCGTCCTGGTAGTTCCTTGCTGGGTGCTACAGCTGCTGTAGATGCTCTGGCGGTTCAAGGTTGCCTTGTGCTCTGCCCGGCCCCCGACTTGACTCTTCCTCAGGGTGCCCCGGGGTGGTTCGCAGTAGAGGTCAGGTTCGCTCCGGCTGCTCTTGATGTTCTGCACGAAGCAGTAGTCACTGCCGGCCCTGGCGGGGCTGCAGACAGCCTTGCTGTAGTGCCTGCTGCCCCAGCCCTCCATCTGGCTGTACGAGCTGTAGCGACGATTCTCCACATCCCGCTTCAGGGTCCCATTGTACAGCTGGCCAACGACAGGAGACAAAAGAAATGGGAAAGGGTTGAGCTGCAGGTCGACATTGCCAAGCTCCCTCCTGCCTGGGTGTCATGGCTACCAAATTCCTACGCCCCTGGGGTACTTCTGCTGCTCAGAGTTTGCAGGAGGTGAACCCACCTGCAGCCCTTGCAAAGGTGCCAATCCCTCCTTTGGAGTCTGAAGACACTGAGTGAAGAGAATGTGGCACCCAAGAGCTTGAAAGCAGAATTAAAAGCTCAACTATGACCCTGGATTTAGAGAAAATGCCTCATTTTCAACACTGGGGGTCTAACCCAAACTGTAATTAGAGGAGCTCCCATCACATCTCTTGCCATCACAGAGAAACAATGCCTTGTTCTGCCCTTCCAGCACTGCCTGCATTGATTTTGAATATCCTTAAGCAATTTTGTTCCCTTTCCATCCATAAGGTCCTTATAAAGGCAGTAAAGGGAGTGGAAAATCACTAAGAAGAGATTTCTGAATCTCACTGTACCAAGAAACGGGTGGAGACAAATGAATAGCTGTTATGAATTACAAGGTGTGTAGCATCAGCTTGTACAATGGGATGTTCTGAGAACAATGGGGAATATGCAGTTGGAATTGAGATGACTAAGTCTAAGAATTGAGATGACTAAGTTAAAAGAAAAAAAAATAATAGAAGACTGTAAAATAAAACCAACTGCAATTAATCAGATGGAAAAAAAAATGGCTTTAGCTGCTCTGCTGTCAGTTCAAAATGTCTTCACCACCTCACCAAAAGTCCTCCAGATTTGCCCCAGGTAGAACAGGATTGAATCCAATATTCTTTTGCAATATTAAACCTTCTGGGTGTCACCACTGGCACCTAGAATCCTACAGGGCTGTAGTCAAGTGAAAGAGAAGTCACTAAGGTGTGTACGCCAGAAAGCAAAAATAAAGAATGTATTTTAGTTTATTTTAGTGCTGTTTATCTTATGATACTGAGTTTTTCCACTACATTGCCCCCAGCAGGCAGGTCTCCAATACATACAGCGACCAGGTATAGAAAGAACTAAAGAATAAAACAGCCTGACCCATCTCCCCTTGCTTTGTCTCAAGAAACCTCATCTGTGGTCTCTTGTTCAGCCAAGGTTTTTTTGTTTCTCACCTAACTTGCAGCAGTGGCACTTTGGATGCCTCTTTCTGCAAAAACCACCCCAAGGATCCCTTTGGGCTGGGAGAGAAAAGTCAATACAGGCACCTTGTTATTTCCCTGGAGGGTCAAGGCTCAAGGTGTAGAAAGCCTGTGCCTGGTGCAATAGTTCATGTCACTGAAAAAAAAATTCCTATTTCCTAACCTAGAAACACCACAGGACAGAGCACTCGGAATCCTCTGCAGGGTCATCCCAAATCCTCCTGCTCCAACTTCATCCCAGCCCTGAGCACACACAGTATCATTCCTGTCTCCAACACTCTTCAGAATTGTCATTATGCTAATTAATGAAGTCAAATATTTCCATTAACAAGCTGATCTTCAGGCATGCAGTGAATCCTCTCTGTTGTGTCCCAGTGAGCTGCACAAGTTAATGGCTGAGAAGGACTCGAAGGGGTTACCCAGCAGGCACATCACCTGGGTAAGAGAAACCCTTCAGTCTGGCTACGCCAATACCCAGATTACTCTGCCACTTCAGCACCAGTCTGAAGTAGTTTTCATACTTTCATTCTGCAGCTTTGCATCTCAACAGGTGAAATGCTGGAAGGGGAGAAAACAAGAGTAAATTCTCTTTGTGTTTACTCCAGAGGACACAGGAAAAAAAACCAAACCAAAACCCAAAACCCGTCAGTGTTGCAGCAGAGCAGGTAACAGGTTTGGTGCATGCTGCAGAGCTTCTGGGGATTTGGAAGAAGGATTTGCATATGGTAAGAGGAGAAAGGACGAGGCACATGGGTAAGTGTGATGAGTCTCGAGGGCTCCCCTGGCAGTGGGGTAAGCTTGATGGACTGTCCAGGGTGGCCATGCACAGAGGTTCTCTCTGTCCTCGTTCTGCTTTGGCTGCAGCGCTTGCAGAGACAGCAAAGGGACCTGCCATGAAGAGACAGCAAAGGGACCTGCCATGATCTAGCTCACTGTGGATGAGTATGTCCTTCTAAGGGGGATATCATCCTCATTTTTGCTTCATTTTCCCAGGTTCAGAAAACCCTCAGGTCAGTGAGGGACAGGCCAAGGCTATGAAAGGTGCAGGGTAGACTTAGAAGCTTGAGGAGTGGGAAACCACTGGCAGTGACTGTCTGGAGGACAGAGCAGCAACTTGTTTGATGCGAACCCCATCGTTGTTCTTTATGAGTCAGTATAAATTGGGATTATGTTGTAGGGCTGTCAAAAGCTTGGCAGAGCCATGGAGCCCCTGGGCATTTGCTGAAACCAATCCAGCTACCTTGTCATGTATCTTCAGCCATTGTTTGCTCCTTGGTGTGCTGCCATGGGAAGGTGTGAGTAGGTCCATGTTTATAAAGAGAGAATTATCAATTCTGTATTTCCTGCTGTGTTTCACAGTGGCATAGAGCATTGCCCTCACTCTTTGCCAGCCCTGAGATGGATGAAGCAAAGCAGACGCCCGCTTGGAACGACACCTTTCTGCAACAGCAGGAGCCCTGAGCAGCAAGTCAGTGCAGGTCCCAACAGGGCGGGGAAGCCTTTTGCAAACTCATGGGAAAATAGTTCCCGTGTGATGTGAAGCTCATTACCAACGTCAGTGCATGACTTTTATTGCTGATTCTACCAGATGCTTGGCTGAGCCCATTTTAATCTCTTTCAAGTGGCATGGACCTAATTGGTATCTCAGAATTCCTCTTTGCAGCAGGAGCCTGATCCAAAGCCTGCAGATTGATGAGGAATCTCCTGCCACCTTCAGCGGATTTCAGACCTGCTTCCCAAACAGTCCCTACAAATCCTTGCACACACGTAGCTGACCTGATCACCTCTTGATGACTGGGGAGTTGGAACAGCTCTGCTCTGAGGACAGGCTGAGGGAGCTGGGATTGTTCAGCCTGGAGAAGAGAAGGCTCCAGGGAGACCTTAGAGCACCTTCCAGTGTCTGAAGGGAGCTGATCCAAAGCCTGGAGAGGGGCTGTTTCCAAAGGCCTGCAGTGAAAGGCCAAGGGGCAATGGTTTGAAATGAGAAAGGAGTGGATGGAGATGAGAACTAAGGCAGAAGTTCTTTCCCAGCAGAGGGATGGCCACTGGCACAGGTTGCCCAGGGAGGTGGTTGAGGCCCCATCCCTGAAGACATTCCAGGTTGGTTGAGGAGGCTCTGAGCACCCTGCTCTAGTTGCAGATGTCCCTGCTCACTGCAGGGGGTTGGACTGGATGAGCTCTGGAGGCCCCTTTCAACCCAGACATTGCTGGGATTCTATGATTTCTATTATTTGATCCCAGCAAAATGTCATGTTTGTGCCTTAAGAGCAGCTTTGTCAGACTAAAACCAGTGTCCCCATTTCTGAGCACAGTCATTGCTGAGCCTGGAGCGACCGCAGCCCAGGGAAGGAGTTCCCTGTGGTGTTTCCACACTGCTGGCTGCAGCAGTTGGTGAGACAGGACACACGGCGAGGTGGAGACAAGGTACTGTGCTGTCTGGGAGTGATGACATCTCTGAAGGTGAAGGTGATGCTATTACACAGTCTGTGGTTTAAAAAGCCACCTGACAATGATCTTGTAACTTTTGCTGATGTCATTATGTGTGTAGATTGAGCTCTCCCTATGCAGAATAGCATCAGTGAAAGGAAATAATCTTTTGCCTTCAAAACCACTCAGATTTCCTAACACTCTGAATTGCACCTGTCCACTCCTTGTGGGTGTTTGCATGGGGGAGGTGGACCAGGTCCATACGTCCTCCCTTTAGCAGCATGGAGAAATGCTGGAAAAGATAAGGAAGTCCCTCAAAACCGGGTGGAGGCAGAAAACAGTGTCATCCTCTGCACTGCAAGATCTGGAAACCATTTTAGAAGAGCACAAGCTGTCACCAAGACATCTCCCCATGGGACATGAGAGTCATGGAATGATAGAGTGGTAGGGGTTGGAAGGGACCTCTACAGATCAATGAGCCCAACCTCCCTGCCAGAGCAGGTGTCGAGGCAGCTTGGTTGCCCCAGCAGTGCCCTGCACTTATAGGATGCAGGAGGATGACCATGTGCAGCCAGGTAATGCCAACAACCTGAATTTTAGTCTGAACATCTCCTCCCTACTGCGTACTGAACTTATATACTTTAGGCCAAGCCTTGGGAGGCCCTTATTCATATTAAAACAAGGAGGGGAGGCATGAGAAGCAAAGGCAGAGACAATTAACATGGGCAGCATGCAGGTTCTCCTATCCAGCCCATGGATTAGGTGCTTTCCTTCCCTGGCAGCAACAAAGACCTGCCTTTAAAGTAATAAACATTTGTGGATCATCAGTTCACAGCCTGCAATATGGGACCACTTTTAGCAGCATCAATTGGAATATCCAGCTTCTTATTTCAACTGGAATAAATCTGGTGTTAGAACGTCAAAATGGCATCATACTAGTCACTGATCACGAGCATTTTTACTAATAGGAAAAGTCCCTTTACTCCTCCTGCTTCCCAGAAAAGAAGCACAGAGCAAGATGCACCAGCCTCAAGAACTGTGCTCCAACCAGTGTTGCCTCTCCACATTGGAGGCTGTCCCTGATAACTGGATGTTTCTGACTTCAGCATCTAAGGACGCGATCAGTTCATTACCTAGCTCCAATTTTATTGTATTTTTTTTCCCCTTGCAATTTGTTTGTTTCTAGAGCAGCAGACAGAGAGAAGTAAAGGACTCCGTATAAACATGTCAGGAGCAGGTTTCTCCCAGGCTGGAGGGCAAAGCACAGGCGATGCAACACGACAGCGTCCCACCCTGAGTGATGGGTGGGGAAAACTGATGCTACTTGCGAAATGCTTTAGCTGCTGCCTGCTCCACTGCAGGGAGAAAAATTGCAAAACCAGCAAATACATTGTTGATCTATTTCTGAAATGCTTTTTCCCCTCTTCTCCTGGGGGGCTGCCTTTCCGTAAGCATTGTCATCTGATTCTTCATGCAGCTGAAACTCTGGTCTTGATGGTTTGGTTTGTTCTGGTCAGGAAAGGTCAGACCCAACTTGCTACTCCAAAGCATAAAGCCTCTGGCAAATGCTTACAGGGAGATCATGGTCTGACTGAGCAATGATGTGCAATAGCTATAGAATCATAGCACAGTTTGGGTTGGAAGGGACCTTTAAGCTCATTATGTCCAACCCCCTTGCAGGGAGCAGGGACATCTGCAACTAGAGCAGGTTACTCAGAACTAGTCTGCTTTCTTTGGTATGACTGCCCAAGCCACTCTATTTTGGGGGTCCTTTTAAGCTTGAATGTGTCATCTCACAGACATTCACTGTCTAAGTGACCCTGATGTGGCAGGGGGGTTGGACTAGATGATCTTCTAGATCCCTTCCAACCCCTAACATCTGTGATTCTATGATTCTGTGATTCACTGCAAACTGACACCTTTTAGGACACACTTGGGACACAATTTCATGTCCTGAAATCCTTATGGAGAAAAACTCCCACTGACAATGACAGATTATTGTCCATGGAGGCACAGCCAGGCAGGGACAGCAGAGAGTGTTCCTGCCTCAAGGTGAACACCCCTCATGCAGATAAAGCATTTGGGAAAGAAAGCTACACATCTTCTCCCACAGAGAACATTTGGTTAAGAATCTGCATACTGTCTGTAGAGCAGAGGGATCACCAAAGTGCATGGTTCTCATCAGTGTCACAAGGGATATAATCACTACAGAAACCAAGCTGGGGGGCCAGAGTAGCACAGTCTGAGACCCCAGCAGTGCTCCCTGCCCGAGGAAGGCAGTGGTGAGCACTGGTGGCCCAGCAGCTACTGGTCCCCAAGGGCTATGTGCCAGGGTCCACCTCAGTTCACTGCTTTCATTTGGAGCAGCAGAAGACGTGCCAAATACTCCTCAGCCTGGGAGCTCTCATACACCTTACTCACTACAAACCCCAGGCTGAGGTTAGCTCTGTGGGGATGGTGACCTTTTCACCTCAGAGGCAGAGCACCCTGCCTTCTGAGATGGGCCAGCCTTTCCTGTGCAGCACACAGGAGGTTGTTAGCTCCTCAGTCAAGGCAGAAACATGGTGGGGGACGACGACACAACACTGTAGCTTACACTATCCTCATGCCAGTGTATTTACTGCTCATGGAAACAGCACTCTGGGGAGGTTGGGTCTGCTCTTCACCTAGTCCTGATACCACAGCATCTTTCCAGTGCCAAACCAGACATGGGACATGGAAAGCCCTGCAACTCTCTAGAAGGAATGGACCTGCCAATCCATCAGACCCAGGCAAGAGCAGTATTGCTGTAGGCAAGAATTAAACCTCAGAGGGTGTTTGCTGGCAGCATCCAGGCTCCCTACATCTTCCCTGGGCATTTGGGACACAGATGTTCACTCCAAGCTGCATCTGCAGTTGGGGTGAATAGCACATTTGCAACAACCTGGTAGCAATGAGCTACCAGACTGTGACAGTGACTTGGAGCCCTGTGCTGAGGAGATATCATTTTTGGGGTGATATCAAGGCATCAGAGTCAAGGTTGCAGCTCATGCTTTTGCCAAGAAATGTTGTACCAGGTGATCCTTGAGGTAACCCCCAATCTGGTATCTTACGATTCTCCACGTCATGACTGCACTGCTCTAGGTGCCCAGTTTACAAAAGCCTCCCTCAGGTTTGTCTGTGTACACTGTGGTCATCACTGTACCTTCTGTGGGACCTCAGGCACTGCTCAGGCCTTAAATCAGGACAAGACATAGCCAGCTCCTGTGGTTGGATGGCTTTGAGAACTGGTGGTCATTCATAGCTCACATTGTCAGTAGGTTGACAAATGTCTCTAAGGATCTTCTGGGCTCAAAAACACATGGATTGAAAGATCACCTAACACAGAGAAGTTAACAGTCACTGATGCACCCATTTCTGCATCCCACCATGATCATTGCAAATGGGAATGGAGACTTCAGCCCTGAAGGCTGAGCCAACCCCTGACATATGAGCTGAGATGCTGCAGCCACGTGCAAACCTGCTGCCCTCAGAGTGTCTGTATCTGAAGTGGCCCTACTGATTTCAGTGTCACCTACAGTCACTGCGAGGCTTGTTACAGAGATACAAGAGGAATAAACAGAAAATATTCCTTAATAATGGGTAAATCAAAGGTTTTATACAGAAATGTTGACTGATCCAGAGAGAGCTCTTCCTCCATATTTTCTTTTCTGAGCTCTTCCTCATTTCTTTTGCTCTAATATTTGAACATCAGTATCATAAGGTTGGGAAGAAAACTCAGAAGCAAAAAACTTGAGGTTTCCAAGAAGACACAAAACCAGACAAAAAGAGAAGTCAGGAATAATAGTTTTTAAGAGCTGTCCTGTCATTTAGAGTCACCATCTAAGGCAATCTAGGAGCAGTGTTTAACTTACAGGTCCTGTGGAGCAGAAACATGGACATGGATTGCCTGTTACCCCTTTTTAACTCCAGAAGTATTAAGAGTAAGTAATTTTCCTGAATACCAAGGTAATTTCCCTAGAATATCTGAATTAGCCTGTGCATCAAAAAGGACTTTGCAACCTCTCAGAAGACTTCAATCCAGCTCGAAAGAAGTCCATCAATTTTGTCTTCAAAATTAGATTTGCTTTATCTTTGTTTTCGTGTCTTACAACCCAGGAATTAAAAAGATAAAACATTTTTTCTTTTTCTACAAGGACAGGCTGAAGGAGCTGGGGTTGTTCAGCCTGGAGAAGAGAAGGCTCCAGGGAGACCTTAGAGCACCTG
>JANHGL010024984.1:19722-31818 GCA_024611195.1 Ceyx melanurus | reverse complement strand
ATATTCCAGGTGAGGTTGGCCAAGGCTCTGAGCAGCCTGGGCTAGTTGAGGGTGTCCCTGCTCCCTGCAGGGGGGCTCACTAGATACCTTTGGAGGTCCCTTCCAGCCCTAAACATTCTATGATTCAATGATTTTCTTTAGAATGCCTAGAACCCACACAGACTTCTAACAGGTCTGTAGACAAAAGCTGAAGTTAACCCAAGCCAGAGGCTGGTCATGGATGTTTGTAAACCTTTAATACTTTTCTGGAAGAAGCAAAATGGAGGAGGTTCCTCAGTGTGGTTGGTGAGCATGATGACTGCTAAGCTTGTTAAGCAGATTTAGGCTTGAGGTTATATGTTCCAATGTGCCAATGGCACTTGGGACTCATCGCCCCTAACTGCAGTCAGTCATCGACCTGTTAGGTGACTGCTCCCATCCAGCTACCAGGGGAGGGAGATAGGCATCCAGAGGGGCTGATTCATCCTGAACTGACAGATCTCCAAGATAGAGGAGATGAATCACTCCTCGTACTCTCCCTTTGTTGCCTATGGGAGGAGTCCAGACAACTTGTTAAGACTAAATGGCCGATTTTCAGATAGACACAGTTAGGTAAGAGAAATTTTACTGTGAATCCTTCACAAGCCCCAGTCACTTTTTCTAAAGTATCCCAAGGCCTGAATACCTTTACCCAAATTTTCTAGATGGAAGGCTTATAAGACACTTAGGTTTGGAGGAAGACTGTCCCTTTTCCGTAAATGTAGAAGAGCCCTTCCAAGAAAAGCCATGAGCTGCACAAATCCACAGGGAACCAGAAGTGACTGAACTGCAGTGGCCAGTTCTATGGTGCCTAATGGAGGCTCTGATCTTTTCAATCTAACCACCCCTGCTGGACTGAAATCCCCAGCAGCCCCAGGACTGCTAACTACCCAGCACTTGTCCAGTTGTCATAATGATTGGGAAGGAGATCAGGAATGAACACAACAAACAATAGTCTTCAGACCAGCAACACCATCTCCACTGCCACCTTGCCAGCATGAGCACCAGTGGAGGGACAACTGCAGAGCTGGGATTTGGCTTCCTGTTACTTTAACAAAACAAAACAAAAACCAACAACAAAAACCACCACCACCATCACCACCAAAAAAACCCCACAAACAACAAAAAACCAGCTAGAAACTACTGGAATGTCTGGAACAGAGCAGACAAAGCATGACAAACTCCATTCAGGAGTCACAATAGAAAAGCAGGAATTATATCATTGAAACTAAGTGTCACGATTATTTGATTTACGAAGCTCAGAGTCTCCACCTCTGGATCTGGAGTTATCTCAGTTAAAAATTTTTGGTGGCCACCAAAACACTCTGGGATGTATCATTTCATGCTTACTACCCTTAGACCTTTCTCCAGGGTCCCATCACTGCTTTAGTGATAAAGACAGGACACTTGGCTGGATGGACCTCTGCTCTGACCCATCATAATCACCCTTTTGGTCTAAGAAAAGGCAGAAACACCAGTGGCTGGGGCTTAACCAGATCAACAAAGGACGTTGAACCAAGTCAGCAGACAGTCTGTAAATAAACATTTCAAAGACATGCCAGTGCTCCCAGTCCTTCCTACAGAACAAGCAGTAGGCAGCAAACCCAGTGATGCAAACCTAACAAGTGACATGGCTGCCTTGAAGCAAGTGTGCTGCACCAAGGCCATTAAGAAAGACAACAGATAAATCCTTCTGAAGCTGAGGAATGGTGATGGCAGAGGATCTGGTAACTACCAGGAAAAGCTTCAAAACTCTGTCTATGTGCTTGCAGACAAGGTAAGCACCTTTCCTGGTTCAACCCTTTGATGGTTGACAGGGAGAAGCTTTACAGTCCCAGGGCTGTTGAAAGGAGCCCTTTCTTTTTGCTTTATTCAAATTCCAGATCTGTGAATTGCTCCTTTCTACTTCATAGCTGATGAAAACCAAGAAAGAACACAATACAGGTCTGAGGTGAAGGGGCAACACAGCACAAGTCCCAGTGGATGATGGAGTTATTTGGAATGATCTCCAGTGTACCAAGAGTTTGTCACCAAGGACAAGATCAGGACTCCTGTGGGAGTAGTATAAATTCATGCTGCACCAGCACAACTGCTGTCTGCCCTGTGCTTTTTCTGTCAGTCTGTACGATTTTCTTTGGAAATCACTATGGAGAAGAGGACCACCTCTTTCCCAAGCTCAGAGAATATCTGAAGAGGGTCTGCACTAGCAATGAGGCTGGGAATAGCAACACAGTTATGAAATCCCCTGATCAGCACCACTCAACCACATCAGTGTTGTTCACAGAAAAGTTTTGGTATATGGAAATAAAACTGAAAACCATGTGAGCAATGGATGTACTCCAACCTTGAATTGAGTTATAGGAGACTAAACCCATGAGTGATCCTTCAGACACCTGCAAACCTCTTGTGCTGTGAAGATATTGATCCACAAACCCAAACTAACTCTTGACAACATTAAAATCTCTTGCCACAAACAACAGAGATACAGGGTCCTCGATCACCTCCTTCTATGACATTGAGCTCCTTTCTAAGACAGCCATGGCCATGCACAACCTCTCTTGGGCAAGCTTCTCAAGTGCTATGACCTTGCTCCATGACTGCTCCTGCTGGAGGTGCTTTCTATGCAGGTTACCTCAAGCGTACACCCCAATTCCCAGATAAAAGAGCATCTTACCGGATATCCCCAGTTGCTGTTTCCTGTTTGTGTTTTGGTGTAATAGCTGCCCCGGGATGTCCCGTAGCCATAACCATCAGCTAAACCATCATACACGGAACCTGTAAATGGAAGAAGCATGGTCAGCAGGAGAAAGCAGCCCCAGCAGGCACCCCATGATGCTCTTCTCCCAGTGAGATTAGCTGCAAGAATGACAGAGTTAGAAACTTTAACAGGAATAAGATAGGCAGTGAGTTGAGCTCTTACCATTATAGGGAGCTCATAGATGTTCATTTCAGAAGAGCTTGGAAACTCCAGGCCTTAGACTACAAGCAACAGCCTGAGATTTTCAGCACAAAAGACTAAGTGTCATAAAATCTACAGCAGACAAAAAGCAGAGTCAGAGACCAGACCTAAGGGTCTTTTGATACATGAGAGGAACTGGGTGATATTTGGTGTTATGCATCCCAGAAGGTCTGAAGCTAGAATCTACTTCCCTTATTCTGCCTTGGAGGTAAATAAAATTTCCCTCTTTTCTGAAGACAAAACCTACCTCTGACCCTCTTGCCAGCCTGGTTTTCCTGGTCTGAACACTGACAATCCCATCAACACAATCTGCCTGAACAAGGCTCAAAAAAATTCAATAAATAATAAATAAATAAAACCATGGGTAAATTCTGATCAAGTCTATTTAATGCCTGGGGATTTGAAATAGTCAAAACACTAAAACACCTAATGGCATTGCCCTGAATTTCAATCTCCACTCTCAAAAAGATCACGCTCTCTATTTATACTTTCTTCTGAAAATGTGTTAAGCTCTACCATCAGTTTTGGGGTGCTGGAGATATGTGACACTAGATCTCAGACGTGTTTTGTAAAGATGCAAATAGCTTGGACTGGGAGGAGCCCATCAGCCATTTATATTATTTCTCACTGCTTTATTCGGAGTGTTTGGATTTACCTATCCCAGCCCTACTAAAAGCTCTTGCAGCTGTCTCTCACCAGTAGCCCTTGGCAGTGCAGTTTCTGAATCCTTCCTGCAAATATTTTACTCAATGCTGCATTCATCACTACAAAAAAAAAAAATGAAGCATGTCATTCTCTTTCCATGCTGGAATTCTCTTAGCCCCCTTCAGAGGGTCCAAAAGAGTTTAAGGTCATTAAAGTTTCATTTATAAAAAGGCTCAACAATTGTGGCATTCCAAGTCCCGTTATGAGGAAGTGCAAACCCTAAACTCCAATTAACTTCCAGGGGAAGCTCTGAATGTGTAACGAAGTACAAAATCAGGACCTACCTGTCTTAATATATGCACCTAAACTGGTGGGTAATGTCAGAAATATCCTAATCTATCCGATTGTTTGATAAGACTCATCTCTTAGATAAACTGGATAAGCTCGACCACAAAGGCCCTGAAGCCACTCAGCTCTTCTACAGCCACTGATCCTCATAATAAATCTAGTCTATTGTCTTGCCTGAGGCATCCAGATACCTGTTATGGTGATTTGGTTCGTGGCTAAAAAATTCTTGCATTTTCTCAGGAAGATGATTCCTGTAGATGTGGTACAAATAATGAGATTTGCTTTCTATTGTCCACAGGAGAGGAGCAAGACTGCATGGATGGCAGCATCCAAAGAACATCTCTGAGTGCAGAATAAGCCACAGCAGAGTAGTTTAACAGACATACACTTGTGCAGAAAACCACAGAATCTCATTTCCCATGGTCTAGAGACTTGGTAGGCATTGTTCCCTGCTAGTGTTTCTCCAGCCCTGGTTGCTTCATATATATCAAGTTGCACAGAACTGGCTGATAAGGCAAGGAGAGGACTATTGGCATGCAACGGGAGATACAAGTCAACTGTGCCCTTCACCTTGTGCTTCCTTCTCCATTCTGAGATTTCCCAGAAGTTCCAAATCAGGACAATAGGGCTGGGCTTGACATGGTAAGTTTGGGGCAGGTGCATTCCCAGAGACAGAGTTAGCTAATAACAATAGTTCTGAGGACAGAGATTAAACAATTCTATGATAACAGTTTCCTGGGAATTCCTTCTTACAGTCAACAATACAAACTGTTCAATGGTCCTGAGAATCTGGGATAAAAACAGACTATGTCCTGAAAAAAACATTAAGGCAGGGGGTAGAGATTGTGGAAGTGCTGTCTGGGGGAGGCACCTTCCTGGTGCTTTTTTCTATTTATGTCTATATCCCATTTGTTGTCATCCAAGAAGCTGTTTAGGTCTCTTGAAGTGCCCACTTGCACTTGGACAAACACAGAGACAATTAATTAGTAGATAACAGGTGTGACAGAGGCAGTAAAGACATGGATGAGAATGACTCACAGCCTCCCAGGGACCATGGTTGTGGGCAGAACATACCCTTGAAGGCTTTTCAAATGCTGGTTGAGCTGTCATAGGGCCCCCTCCCTCCCACCCCAAATTGTCATTCCCTCCTCAAGGCATTTCCTTAAAACTTGGTAAATCTAAAATCTCATTTAATAACTTCATCAGGGCCGTTCTCAAGGGTAAAAATTAACTAAAACAGATAGGAATTTCAAGATCCTGTGCTTCATCACTGTGACCCCCACTGCATGCTCACCTTGCCCTCATCCTCCTCTTGATAGCTCTAATCCACCATTGCAGGGCAAACTGAGGTATCCCTCTAACCCAGTAGTCTGTGATTGATGAGTTATTTCAAAGGCAACTTTACACCTCTTGAAGCTAAGAGACTGATGGCAAGGAGAAGAATTGTGTTAAAAAAATGCCATTTTTGGGTGGAATTAAGTTGAAAGGCTTCACCTGGACACATAAAACTGACTGGGAGCATTGTGGAAATGGATGCCTGCTAATAAATATTAAACTGTGGCAGGGAAAGGCAAGACAAGAACCAGTCCCTGGTTGTGCAGGCTAGACGAGTTAAATAATAAACTATGTGTGGCTTTAAAACAATGAGGATGATTAAACATAGGGAAAAAAAGTAGTAAGAGAAGAGGGCTTGTGGGAGGCACAAAGTGAATCCTGGATGCTTCCTAGGAGAGAAATGTTCCTGAACTTGGGATTCTTGCAGGAATGACCCAACTGCCTTCTGGTCTAAGAGCTGAAGGGTTTGGGTATTTTTCTATACTAATAATCTAAGGTTTGTGGAGGAGTGGATGGCTTTCACTGACTCATGCTGGGGCAAGATTACAGAAGTCTTCAAAAGATTTAATACCCCCCAAACCTCCTCTGCCCTTAATATCAGAGTAATGACTTCCATTAGAACTGGGTGGGATCCCATTAGAGCTGGGTGGGATTTCTCCCCTCTCAGCCACAGCCAGCATAGCAAACCTCTAAATCACAGCTCAGCTGTGGATGCAACACTCCTTGGTTGCTTTTCCTCCGATATTTGCTCCCTGCTGCACCAATGACAAGTCACTGGCAAAACTTTCCTTTAGCCAGAGGACTTTGCAAACTAGTGCTGTTGGCTACAGAGAGCTGGTTCAGCTCAGCCTGTCCTTTCTCCTGCCATGTTATTGGAATTCATTTTCCCTTGAAATTTGCATTACTCGCAAATTCAGAAGAAGCCCTCCAGTTGGTATTCCCACGGTGAATAGTGAAGATATACCCTAGGGCAGAGCTCACAGACACAAAACCCAAGGAGAGAAGACTCCAGAGACCCACAACTCTGCAGCCATCCTCAGAAACACCCATAGCTGCTGTGCTGAGAAAAGACCCCATTGTGGGGGCAGAATTATGCTGCTTGAAACAGGTTTCTGCTCACTGCCCTACCCTAGAGTGCACCAGTTTGAGCCCAGATGGGTCGTCTTGCCCTGCTGTGGCTCATGCACATATTGGGTGCAGTGCATCTTCAGAGAATGGACACAGTGCCTTGATCTGCTGGGCTTCAAATAACCAGCTCATTTTATGTATCCATCAATTAGCAGGACATTGAGGGAAGATCTGTCAACCCTCTAAAGAAACTTCAGTTACGGGATACACCAATATCCATCCCTGCTACATGCAAGAGGGGTCCACATCCATGCTCTCCATCTTACAAACAGCATTCCTGTGGGAAGCTCTGTTCTGTGCTTCAAACCATGGCTCTAACTTCAGTAGCAGATGGCTGGACCTGGACTGACACCCAACCAGACACATGCAGGAAACCATCTGGGTGCAGGGGGAGCAAAGCACGCAAACATTTATCAAAGGATTTTGTGAATTCCCCAGGGCGTGCTGCCTTTGAGGAGCATCTCTGAGTAATCATGGGGGGATGCGGGTTGGATGTTGGAGGAGCATCCACACCTGACAGACCCCTGGAGCCTGCTCATAGGAAACATTGATGATTCTCCTTAGGTCTGCTCAGCTAAGATTTGGAGCAACAGCAGAAAAAAAAATACTTGAAAGTTTAACCTGACCAGGCTTCAACCCAGGAGAAAATCCCAAGAATAAATGGCAACTTCTTGCCTTCTGGGATTCCATCCAGAAATGCACTGAGACAGCAGCCACCAGGTGAATCAGCCACCAGGACCTCCATGCTGGCCAGCCTCCCCATGGTGGGAACGGGACAGCCTTGGCCCCATGTTTGGAAGGCAGATCCTGGGAGCTGGATGTGACTCAGCTTCCCTGGGACACAGAAACCAGAGCTGCACATTTCCATGCAATTCCCATTCCCAGACATTTCTGAAAGTGTCTGGAGGAGGAGTTTAACTTCAGCCTATCAAGCAGAGACAGGCAGCTTGGGAAGGTGCTTCTGTTTTTTCCTTTCCCACAGGTTTCACCTGTGCTCCTCTCCAAGCAGAATAACCCCCCCTCTACCCCCTTTCCTGCTGCCTATGGGCAGCAGTGGGAGACATCACTCTGCCTGCTTCCCCTCTGCTGGAATGGAAGGTTGCTGGTACTCTGGATGGGGATCCAGAACCTATCATGTCATCCTGGTGAGCATTTAATTTGGCAGGTCTGGCACCCTAACACCTCAAGCAATAAACACTCCTGAAGTAGGAGGAGATTTGAGTCTTCCATTTTGGTGGCAGAAGAAAGCTCTGCTTGCCCCATCTCCCACCCACCCCTTGGAGCCTATGTCCACAAACACACACAAAAAAAGTAATAGCAGACATAGGAGTGCCCATCATGGGTCACCACACAAATGCCATCCACCATAAGACTGCTCTACTTCCTCCGTCACAGCAATCGCAATGCACACAGCCAGGATGGTTCCTCTGGGAGCACCACCTCCACTCTTCCCCCAGCAGCCTAGTGCTACCCAGCTTCTCTTCATAAACCAGCCCCCAAAACCTATGTCTGGACCATGACACCTCACCAATGCTGGATTCAGCCTCACCATCCAGCTTGGAAAATCTGCTGGGCAAGCCACAGTCCCCAGATAAAGTGTCAGAGACTGGCCCAGCTCACTCAGCTTTCCAGAATACACCCCTCTACATGCTGCTCACTCCGGATGTGGCTGAGTGGTTCAGTCCTAGTCACAGAACCCCTCTGTCCCCCAAAGCCAGAGGCTTTCTTCTTCCCAATGAACTCAGCCAGGCCAGTGAGCTTGCTGCAGCTGCTGGACAAAAAAACCTCCTGGGAACAACAACTGTGGCTGTTGCAACCCTCTGAGTTTGCAGCTCCTGTCTGGGGCAAGCTGGAGTTTACCTCCAAATCAGCTTTCTCCAGATGTAAGATTGGAGAAAAAAAATTAATAATTTCTAAGCCTTGACCCAGAGGGGAAGGTATTCCAGCAGGACACCTGGCTCCAGGACTCAGATGACTTCTGACTTTCTACCTGCATAGACCCAGTGCATGGAGGTGGACCAGCTGCCTGGACCCCCACACCCCTTTCTATCCATCTGCAGAATGGAAGGGGCTGAAAAACATCCCCACTGAAGTGCAGTTAAAAAAAAAAATCAAAAAAAAAAATCTCTTCTCCTAACCCGTCTCCTTCCTACCACACACACTGGGTGTCCCAGGGACTCCCACATTTCTCACTCTGCAAACAGGAGACATGTGGAGACCTTCAGAGCTGAGTCCCAAGCTCAGGTTTGGGTTCTCTGTGTAGGCAGAGACCTCCACCTCCACCTGCTGCAGCACTCAGGAGACAGCCAAGACCCAGCCTGTGCCCAGCTCCCAGTCCCATGGCAGCGTGGAAAGCAACACTGTGAGCCTTGGCTATCCGTGGGAGGGGATGGATCTGGTGGAGGATTCCAACTACGAGGGCACTTGCAGAGGGAAGGATTTGTAAAGGTTAGGCAGCTACTCCAGCTTTAGAGCCAGGGAAGAATGATACCACACTGAAATGTCCAAGTGCCTTGGAGATGTGGAGCAGAGCAGCACTCCCGGGAGATGAGCTCCACCTTGGAGTCAGTCGATACATCCAGCTCCGTGTCTTGTCCTAACTCTTCCATCCAATGCAAGAGACCTTTGGAATCCCCTGCTTGGAGCGACCCATGAGAGATGTGAACTGGTCTGTCCCCCCCAAACAAAACCCCACCCCATAGCACCTGCTCTGTCCCCAGCAGGAACCCCCTCGCTGTCCAGAGTGCGCTGAGATTTTACCTCGGTTGGAGTGGCCCACGCTCGATGACACGGACGACTTCTGCTTCTGCCGCTTCACCGTCATCATCACTTGTTCTTGGACCCGCTGTTTCCCTGTGCCTTTAGTTTTCAGCTTGTGGTCCGAGGGCAGAGCCAGCGTGGAGCTGGCCTGGTCTTGGAAACACTCATATGCCAAGGCTGTTTTCAGTGGAGAATGAAGCATGGCTGCAGGCAGACCGCAGGGCCAGGGGGGAGAGGGGGGGCTGCACTTCACCTGACCACACACAACGCAAGGCACAGTGAACACGTCTCGTGCTGGGGTTAATCTCCCAAACCCCTCCTTGCCATACGTCCCGGGCCGAGGGTGTCTCAGGGCTCCTGCTCCCAGCTCGGCTCCGTGCCGTGTGAGCAGGCACACCCTCTGCCAGACTGGATATACAGCCCTGCCTGCACACACCCACGCGCTCCCTGCTGCAGCTCGCTCACAGCCCCCACGCCGCCGCTCTAGGGCACGCGGCTCCCCGCTGCCCTCGCCCCGCATCTGCCTCCCCCGGCCTGTGTGGAAAGGAATGGGTTCGAGGGGGCCCCATGGGTAACAATGGGGAAAGGTCAAGCTTGACAGGCGGGAGGGTTGGGTATGGGCATCACCATCCCCTTCTCTGTGTAGGGCTCAGAGATGAGGCTTTGTGGGTCCGGATAGGAAACAGTGCACTTGAGCAGCTGGGGGATCTCACACACAGCCTGCTCATCTTGTAGCTTAATCTCTCCCTTAGTCTAAACTGGTCCAAAATGACATTCCAGCGCCAAGAACCCGAGGATGCCCCTGATAGCAGGAGGCAGTGTTACACACATGATGGGTCAGAGGAGCAACACTGACCATAATGCCTATTCCTGCCCAGGGCATCCTGCCCCTGTCCTGCCAAGATGTTCCCAGATCAACATTTCCAGATCCTCATCTGAAAAAAGCTTCCTCTGCCTGCACTGGTCACAAAACCACCCCGCTGAGCCAAGGACTGCAGGTTGGCCTGCAGATCACCTAGAGTAGAGGTCATGGAGTGTGCTGCTGACAGTAAGGTGCTGCTGTGTTCATGGGGTAACACCTCTTCTGAAAGCAGGTCCCACTGTTTGCAAGGAGAGCCCTATGGAGAAATCAGGGCATGAGACTTTGGGACAAGCATTATAATACATTGCAAGTAGCTTGGGGTAGCACAAAATAAAATAGGACCTTTAGCAAGTAGAAAAGAAGATAAAATGGCCGTACAAGAAATGACATGCCAGGTTATGAGTTTGAGCAGAGAATTTTCTCTCTGCCAAGCCACACTGCAGCAACTCGCCTGCAGAGAATCGGACACCTCTGTGCTGGTGTGACCAGTTTCAGGTCACAGCAAGTGCTGACAAAGCTCCTGTCAAGCCACAAGAGACTGATACGGGAGAAGAGGCACAAATCCTGTCATAAGGGAGGCTGAGGAGGGGGTACCTAAGAGAGAGACTTCCTGGCAACTTCAGGATGGGATCCTGGGTGCTTGTGCCAGCACACAACCTGGAGAAGGGCCAAGAAAAGCAGGTTCCTCTGCGCTGCCAGATGGGAGAACTTGTGGGTCTTCTCTCCAGTGGGAATCAACAGTGACCAGGGTCTGGCTGTCCACAGACCTGGTGTTTTTGGCTCACAGATGCTGGGTCCTTCCTTGAAAGCAGCAAGAGAGAAACTTTATTTGATTGTCAGGTTTCATGTTTCCCCAGTGGCCCGTGAGCACATGCATGCCATCATTTGTAGGAACACAGGCAGTATCAGAAGGCACAGGGCACACTCCTGGGGAAGATGAACATTGTGCACCTTCCTCTTATGGTGCTCCAAGATGTTCCTACAGTGAAACCCAACAGCAGAAATCCAAGATTTGTCAATGAGACACAGGACTGGAACACTTAGAGGGTAATTACCATTGGTGTCTGTTCCCCACCATTTCCTGACCCCTCACCCAAGGGTTGCAGTGACTTCACTCTGCTCCATCACCCACCCAGACACTTGGACCATGCCCAAGCTAGTCCAGCCATGACAAGGCTGCCCAAGACCAGGTGGCCGATGCCTAGTGAGGTGAAGGAGGATTTTTCTGCAGCTTCTCCACATTTAACAGAGCAGGGCTAAGTCTGTGCCCTTCCAGTCCAGGTAGGGAACAGCAAAGCAATACCTGGGTGTTGTTTTCCTCTGTCCTACTTGTTTCTCCTGAAAGCTTGTTATCAATGCCAAACGATGTTTTCGCAAATCAATGACAGGCTGTCAGCGTCAGGTGGCTTCTGCACAACAAAGTGCCCAGCTCTTGCAAACCTGTAATGTCATTTCCCGCCCCAGGCAAGGAACAGCCCTCACCCTGTCCCTGCACGGGAGAGCCAAGTGTTTATCACGTCCCATCATTTGCTGGCAGGTAATACAAATGCTACTCTCCGGCATCTGCCCTGTTTCATAATTTGCCTGAACTGCTGAGCTGGGCTGTGGGGCTGGGGACAGGGAGCTTAGAGAGGCTTTCAAGAAACAAGAGATTCTTCAGGAGACTTTGCATTGTCCAACCCAAGGGAGGGAATCTCCCAGGCTTTTTTTCAGCAGTGGCTTCCAAACACATCTCTGAAAGAACAAAAGGGATTTAAATAAAGGAATTTGTGGCACTTTGATGCAAACTGCTATTTCTGCTCTGGATCAAAGGTTGGGGATGCTTACTGATCAGGGCACAGCAAGTGCCATAGAATGATAGAATATAAGGGCTTGGAAGGGACATCTGGAGATCATCAAGTCCAACCCTCCTGCCAAAAGCAGGATCACACAGTCATGTTGCTCAGGAACAGAGCCAGGGGGGTCTGGAAAGGCTCCAGAGCAGGAGACTCCACAGCCTCTCTGGGCAGCCTGGGCCAGGCTCTGCCACCCTCACACTAAA
>JANHGL010024984.1:0-19622 GCA_024611195.1 Ceyx melanurus | reverse complement strand
TTCCATCTGACCCCCACCCCTCAGGTATTTACAGACATTCAGCAGCTCCCCTCTCAGGCTGCTCCTCTCCAGACTAAACATTCCCAGCTCCCTCAGCCTTTCTTCACAGGGGAGATGCTCAAGTCCCTTCCTCACCCCCATAGCCTCCATCACCCACAGCCAGCCCAGCGCAGCAGCAGAGCTTGTGTCTCCCGGTGCCTGGAGCCAATTCCCGTCTGCCTTTCTGTCTGGGGCTCACGGGCAGCAGTGGGGGATGAAGCCAGGAGGGGAAACGACTCCTGTGCCGAGTTTGGGGCTTGACTGGCAAAAGATCGGAGGGTTAAAAAAAAAAAAAGAGTAATGAAAATAAAGAGGCGTCCGGTGATTGGCGGGAGACGGGGGCCTCCAGCGCGCTCGGCCGGCTGCATGCGTGGCGAGCATCGCGTGGCGATGGGGTGAATCACCGCTCCACACCCCACCCGGGGACACGCCTTGTGCATCTGGCCTCTTCAAAGCATTTTTGTACGAGTTCCTGGGATTCCTGCCAGCTGGCTGATTGCAATCAAAGGGCTCACTGGCCCAGTGCTGCTCCCAGAGGGGTGCAGGGTTTGCTGTTAGAACTTGTTGAGCGCTCCTGAGCTGAAAGTTTCTAAGGGTGGCTGCAAAATGTGACGAGTGAAAGTAGCTGGCTCCTGAAATTGGTGATGGGGAGTCCTGCTGTGGGGTTGTTTGGTTTGGTTTTTTTTAGCACCTAGAGTTGCTTCTTCCTCAGAACCAGTGGTGACCAGGAGGGACAGAGGTCAGGCTGCTTTGGAATTTCTTGTATTTCCCAGGATAATGTCATTTTCTGAGCAGTGACTCAGCCTCACCCCAGCACAAATGAGACTTCTTAGAGCCTGGTAAGGTTTCTCCAGAAGGAAACCTGCTCTTCAGATTTGCTATGCCTTAGTTTCACTCTGCCTTGCAAGAAAGGCTCTCTTCTGTGGGACCAGAAAATGCCACGAGAACAGGGTGGGTGATGAGAGCTCAGATCCAACAGGGCAACCAAGATCCAGCTGAAAGTGAACACAGAGCTGCCAAGATGAGGAAAGGTGTCACTCAGAAGCCTGCTGAGACATGCAGACATGTTCTCTTGAACAAAACCTTCCCTCCACTCCTCACACATGTGTGGCATTGAGAGGTTTTTGAGGTGCTGCTCTGGAAGGATGATAAGGTGACAGCACTGGGAAGATCATGGGCTGGACTTGGCAAAGCAAGTAGGTTTCACTAAGCCCCAGAGATCTCCCATTGTGGATGGGAACTTAGGAAAGTCAGGAAATCTCCAATTTCTGCAGGAAAAGGAAGGACAGCTCGTGCAGAGCAGCTGTGAGGCTGCATGCAGCAAGATGGAAGCCTTGTGCAACTGAGATAAAGAACTGAGAACAACATTAGTGCATCATTCAGGTGTGTCCTACAGGAAGGTGGAATAATTTAGATAGGAAGGGGGTGATCCTCTGCCCAAAGCTGTGCCAGATTTGCTGAACCAAGTCAAGACCCTGTTACTCCAGGCCTTGTCCAGTTGAAGCTTGGATGGAGCTGCCACAGCTTCCCTGTCCTCTCACCCAGTATTTGATTATTCTCGCTGGTTTGATTTTTTTTTTCCAGGCATTGCAGAGGAATTTCCCATGCCCCAGATTACTCCAGTTGTCTCCCTTCCTCTCCTCATGCACATGAGAAGATCCATCTCTGGTTCTGTCTTCTCTGTATCCTCCAGTTAATTAGCTGTAAAGAACTGTAAGATCCCCCAGACTTTCTCTTATTCAATCTGAACAAGTCCAGCTCTCCCAGACTTCCCTTGTGTGTCCTGTGATCCACTCCTGACAGTCTTGTGGATGGAGAGCAGGCCAAGCCCTTGCCCTTGTTGACTGGATGTCCATGGGCTCATGTTCCTGGTTCATCTCTTTTGATGCCCCTGTTTGTGGCAGATGACACATGCGATGCACACGAGAGGACATAGACCAGGGCAGGACATCCAGAACCATCAAGGCTGAGGATACAGATTGTCCCTTCTGCCCTTCCCTACACTTGGACATCCCCTGCCAAGCAATCATGCCTCAGGTCCCACCTTTGATGAGCAACAACATCACAACTCCAAACTGCTTACAGCTGAGAGGGCTGAGCAGGCTTGTCAGCAGTGAAAAAGAGACATGCTTTGGTCAGCAGGTCACCCTGAAAGCAAGCACCAGGAGTGGCCATGCAACTACCAGGGAAGGGGAGGCACCAGGGAGGTGCCCTGAGAGGAGAGGATGGTGATGGAGAAGGAAGGAACTCTCCTTCCCCTCCAGGAGAAGACCATCAAGTTGGCCAGTCTACACAATTTTCATCTCCTTCTGTTCCTGTCTCACTTGAGGAGTTTCTTCAAAATTATTCAAGGAGCTGCTGATCTCCTCCCATCTCTACAAAGTACTCTCTGTCAGGGCAAGGTCCAGTTCAGAGTGAGCTCAGCTTGTAGCTGGCTCTTCATCCATCTCTGTGAGGGAGATGCATTCTGGGGGAGCTGCTTCACATCAAGACTTAACCCCGTGGGACCCTGCTGGCAAAGCCTCTCCTTGATACTGTCCTTGCCCAGCAGCCCAAGTGCAAAGTGTTTGAGTGAGTCTGGGATAACCAACTGCTCTGCAGACCAAGTCCCAGGAGATGGCAGGAAGATCCCAGCTCAAGATCTCTGGGGTTGGCCCTCTCCCAGGGACTTACCTGGTGCTGCTGCACCTCAGTCACAGGTTGTTACATCTGCAAGAGAGGACTTGTGGGAAGGGATTGGTGTAACAAGGGACTCCGTGTTCTTCTAGCACTTACCTTTGGTGGTGTTGCAGCCTTTTCACAAGGACCAGCTACCTGGGGTTGCTGCAAGAGTCTTCCCTTGAAAGTGGACAATGCTATTAAGCATGGGAGGTTGGTCTATATGTGTCATACTACTGCCCACCACATCCAGCCATGTACATTTGGGGCTGGGGTCGCATGGCTGTCTCTGAGGATGTGCCAACCCCTCAGCAAGGTTGTGTTCCTACCACAGGCTGTCAGGTGACAGTGAAACCTGCTTGACCACATCCAGAAGACCTGACGGGCCTTGGTGGCCTTCTCCCTAGGTTCATCTACCTGCTGTTTCTCCAGGTCTTGAGGACAACCCAAGGACCTGACATACATCTTTTGCTTCTAGATATGTAATGGGTTGAACAGTCTCCCACCTCTCCCAAGTTCAGGAGCTGGTAGTCAGTGGAGAAGGTGCTTGAGGATGTCTGGGGTTGGAATAATCACAGACAGTGGAGAGGAGTCTACACTGCTGTGAAAACTCACAGAGGTAAGTGTTTTTCAGAGGCCTTGTGAGTTGCATTAATGTTACCTGGGTGGTGCCCTGTAAGTCAAGTCAGGTCCTGACAGGTGCATCTGCTGCTTCCAGGAGTGGTTGAAGGGCAGGGGTGTGGGGCATGATCTCCACAGGTGATGCCACCAGGCCCAGGACCATATGATTGTACTGTGTAAAATGTCAGAGAGAGAACTTGAGCCCATGCCCACGATAAGTCAAGACGCAGTCCAGGGAGATGACGACAAGCAAACAGATATTAATGTTAATTAATGTCCCTGCAGCTAGGGACACAGGTGGAGACAGACACCTCAACCAGGATGGCACCTGGACTCCTATCCATGCTTGTCACAGTCTGGACCAGCTGAGAAACCCTGCAGGGAGGGGACAGTTGCCACCGTGGAAGGTGCAGAGGTGACAGGACACCTCTGTCTGGAGGCGCAAATGGCGCGAGGACGCCCTCCATTCCACGGCGTTGTGAAATCCCCGCACAGCTCTGGGGGAGGAACCCAAACCTCGCAGACCAGCTTATGTAATGATTTAGCAACATACCCTGGTGTGACCTGACTCGTTAAAGCAGCCTCTGGTGAGGGGAGCAGAAGCTGATCATGCTACACTCCCTGGCACTGATGAGGAACGCTGGGTGCGACAGGGAGCGGGCTGCAAGGGCCTCCTGGCCCATCAGCCACGTCACAGCAAAGGACAGGTTGCTCCACCGGGTTCCACATGGCCATGTGCCCTCACCACTCCTGGCAGAGCCATTGCTCCATCACCCTGTGCTCTGCAGGAGCCGCAGATGCTCCTGGCAGCAGTGGAACCTCTTCCTTTCTCCCCAGAGTGCTGTTCCTCCCTGGGGCCCTGGGACAGGGTTTTACTTCTTCCCACACCCTGTGAGAGTGAGTCCCATCAGAGTTTCATCCCAGTTTAAGCAGAAAGGTGACACTGGCATGGTTGCCCTCTCCTGAGGAGGATCTGAGCATCCTGAGCATTGGGATCACCAGTTTGTGATGACATCACTTCACTACCTGGCCTCCAGACCTGGCCTCTTGCCTACCCAAACTCCAGGAGGATTTACCTGCAACCAGAAGCACAGGAAGAGTCTTCTCCAGATTAAAACTTGAATGTGATATCCTGCACCATTAATCCCATCACTGTCTAAGACCAGCATCACTCAGCACTGCTGCCCACTGGGATCCATGGTGGGTGACAATGTTGTTGGTTAGTCACAGTGATTACCCTTTGGAAAAGCAGCTGCTGGAGGACTTTTCTTCCCCATCCTCCTTGCTGCTCTGCATTTGGAAAGGTTCCGATATCTGCACTGCACATGATCCCCCCTGTAATCATTGGAGGAGTCTCAGCTGCTACAAGGAGCTCTGGCCAAGGAGAAGATGACTCGGAAGAGGACAGAGATTCTCAGATTACTCCCAAAACCAAGTGAACAGCATCAGCCTCTCATCAGGACAGGCTCTGAGCTGCCCTGGATTGTGGCACATCTCTGCTCCACACTGGGGATGCTCACCACCTGGGGGACATGTGGAGCGTAGCTGACTCCTCCATCCCACATTATCCCAAGGGCCCAGAGGTCCTGTGGTGTCATGGTCAGGCACAAGGTGACAAATTGGGGTGAGGAGATGAAGAGGGCACATGAAGTATGGGGCAGGGATGGTATTTACTGATCTGGCATCCACTGTGCACTGTGAGTAGGGACTTTAATGATAGTTCTACTTCCAGTCGTAAAGGATGAACCAGGTAACCTAGAAGCTCATTCTCTTTTCCAAATAAATTACAAAACCCTGTAAAATAAAAACCACTATGAATCAATACTCCTGACGTTATTTCTGAAGGATTTTGTTAATTTGTCTAATGAAATGTAGCTCTAGTGATCAGAGATAATATTTGAGGATAATATTTGAGTCTAATCTTCACGTCACACAGGGTTATCTGCTTCACTCCTCTCTGCTTTCCAGGAAGCATCCATCCTGAGTTGAGTTTTCAAGACAGACAAGTATTCACATGCTCACCTTCAGATTAAACAGGGAAAAAAACAGATTATAAAAGGTAATTTATGCTTCGGGTGCATGAACCATCGTC
Organism: Ceyx melanurus; assembly: GCA_024611195.1. Lineage (NCBI taxonomy): Eukaryota > Metazoa > Chordata > Aves > Coraciiformes > Alcedinidae > Ceyx > Ceyx melanurus. Next base: position 14,212 of record JANHGL010024984.1, on the reverse strand, counting down.
AGGTAACAGTTCTAGAGATGAGGCAAGAAGCTTTCCTAACATCCAAGAAGATGTCCAACCATCCAAGTCATACCCACACTCAGTGCACAACCTTCAAGTCCCTTTTGCCAGGTGTCTTCTTACAGAATCCCCTCTATTGGAAATAGGTTGAAGCAGCAGGGTAATTTTTTTGCTGTCCCGTCTACACTTGCAGGGGAAAGCTGAGCTGCTCTGGGATGAACTGTGCAGCTGCTCCAGACCCTCTCCCTGCAGCACTGTGCTCTGGGGAGTGAGCGTGGCCACCCCGCTGCTGCCAGCACAGACTAACCCAGCTCCAACACCCAGCTAGGAGAGCTCAGGGCAGAGGAGCTGAGCACCTCCCCTCAGCCTTGGTTTGAGGATGCAATTCATTCTGCCTCTTGGCTGGGCTCTTGTTCCACATCCCAGCACACCCAGATCACCTCACAGGGACTGCGTGACACTGGCTGGCAAGTCCAAATTGGAGTTAGGGGCAAAAACAACACTTGGCCTTCAGCGGGGGTCTGATGGCTCGACCACAACACAGAATCAAGGAGGACAATGGGAGGTTTGTCCTCTGGAGTGCATCCCTCACCTCCTGCCGTGCTGCTGGAGGACAGCACATACCCAGCCCTGCTTTAGGATGGAAACACGGAACCAAGTCAGCTGTGCAGGAATGTCCCACGCATGACATGCCTGGTGCAGAGGAGACAGGGGTTGTGGTTTGTGCAGCAGCTCCTCCTGCCATTTTCTAGGTTGCCAAAACCCAAGCAAGATATGACATCATCAGGGGCCATCTCCTCTTTCTAAGTCTTCTGTAGGACACAATAAACTGCCACATGTGTATGTGAAGAGACTGCTCTTCACTGGGAGAAAAAATCGTAGAAAGATTTAAGTTAAAAGGACTTTGAGAGGTCCTGAATCCAGCATCAGGTCCAAGCTAGAGCTCTTTGCAAAGTCAGCTCAGGTTACTCCAGTCTTTGCCCAGTTCAGGTTTAAATATCCCCAATGAAAGATCCCAGCCCAAGGCTGCATGTCTCTGATGTGAATAAACTTTTTCCTTCTGTACAGCTGAAATTATCCCTGTTGCAGCTTCTGCCAGTGTTGTCACTTGTCCTTCCTCAGTGCACCTTGGAGAAGGACCTGTGGTGGAAGTCAGGTAACCTCTTCTTCTCCAGGCTGAAGGTTCCGCCTCCTTCATCTTCCCCATATGTGAAGACTAACCCTAGAGTCTTGTCCTGACCTTTTTCCCCAACAAGGAAGAAACGGGTTTTTAATCAAGTTCACCAGCAGCTTCAGGAACCCACGGGCTCCTAATATAGTAATTTTTTAACTGTAAAGTCATTCATAACATCTGGGGGACTGCAAATATCCCTGTGGAAGAGCAGCTAAAACATGGCTACATGGTGTTTCCCACCTTGGGGTTTTTTTGCCATTTCTGCCAAGCTCAGTGATGTGCAGAGTGAAGATGCCAAGGTTGCAGAGTAGGTTCACCATTTCTGTGACACCAGACAGCAATTTATTTCTTTCAAGACACAGTAACTGCCCAGGTTGGAAATACACGTGTAATTTCATTAAAATTCAACCATTAAGGACTGCTCTACTGCTTAGGAATGACTGAAAAAGAAATCTTACCTTGCCTCTGTAGATCAAAGTGCCTCATCTTCCTCTTGTCATAAAAACAGTCTGACATTTTGCACAAATGTTTGATCTAGAAACACAGAAAGGATGGTTCAGTAGTTATTAAGTAGCAGCTGCCCCGAATAATTTTTAATCTCTGATGTCAGTTGATTTGACAAAATGCAATAAAGTTAAGAGCCTTCTCTGCAGAAATAGGTTTTAACATGAATTTTCAGCCCTACTCCCTATTTTACTTGAGGCCTCATGTCCTGGAAATTTCCTGTCCTTGTGGGCAACCATGTCTCTGTGTCAGGACACAAACACACAGGAGACACCAGCAGATGATCCATGTATGGACCAGACTTCTCTAAGGACCCCAGCAACCCAAAAAGCTCAGTAGTCCCAACACAGCTGCTGGAACAGCCTCTGCAACATCACAGCATCTTCCCTCAGTGCCTGGTCTTCCTAAAGGCTGATAACTGTCCCAGGGTTTCACAGTTGTTGTTACTCCACAGGACAGGAGGCTGCATATAAAGTCTCACCTATCCTGACTTCAGGGAACATTTAGAGGATGGTTCCTGGACTCTTCCTACCAGCAGACTGAAAAAAGGGTTTTGGGGGGGAGGGGAATCATAGAATCATTTGGCTGGAGGAGACCTTTAAGATCATCAAGTGCAACCATTAACCCTACACTGCCAGGGTCCCTAAACCATGTCCCCCAGCACCACATCTCTGTGTTTTTTAAACACCTCCAGGGACTCCACCACCTCCCTGGGCAGCCCATTCCAATGCCTAACCACCCTCTCTGGAAAGAAATTCTTCCTGATATCTAACCTAAATTTTCCTTGGCGCAACTTAAAGCCATTGCCCCTCGTCCCGTCATCTTTAACTAGGGCGAAGAGTTTGACCCCCAGCTCCCTACAACTTCCCTTCAGGTAGCTGTAGAGAGCAATAAGGTCCCTCCTGAGCCTCCTCTTCTCTAGACTAAACAATCCCAGCTCCCTCAGCCTCTCCTCATAAGAAAAACTCTCCAGATCCTTCACCAGCTTCGGTGCCCTTCTCTGAACCTATTCCAGCACCTCAACATCCTTCTTGTAGGGAGGGGCCCAAAACTGGACACAGTGCTCAAGGTGAGGGAAGAAGCTGTTGATGATATGGGGCAAGTGTCTTGTACCCCAGTAACCCATGGAGCCTGCAGTGCTGGAAGTCTTTAAGGAGAGAGATACTCCTTTTGAGCAAGGGGTAGTTGCTCTGTCCTGGAATTCTAGAATCTGGGTTGGAAGGGACCTCAAGCATCATCTGGTCCATCCTTGGCAAAACTCAGTCTAGACAAGGTGGCCCAGCTCCTGTCCAGCTGGATCTTGAACGTGTACCATGTTGGGGACTCCTCCACCTCCCTGGGGAGATTATTCCAGTGGCTGATTGGGAATGTCCCCAAGCAAAGGGGCTGCCACACTCCTGGGTTCCTGCCAAAGGAGGTGACTGAGGCCACATTCAGAATTCCTGCTGAGCAGAGATTTCAGCTGTGAAGCTTACTTGCATATTTGGTTACATTAAAGGCAACAAGCTGCTTTCTGAGCTGGTTTTCTAGAAGGGTGGAAAGAAAGGTGGAGCAGCCCTGGTCAGGTATGTGCCCAGGCACCCTCCTCAGCCTCACTGCCCTTCAGACCAAGGCTCCGAAGCCGTGAATCGCCTCACCGGACGAGTTCCCAAAAGGCAGCTATCAGCTCCTTGCTCCCAAACACGTGTCCCTGTAATAGAGGCAGTTGATCCTCTGCTAAAATTGAGCAACCCAACCCTCCTCTTGAATTACTGAGCCTTTCAAGCATCATTTGATAAGCAGTATGAGTGCATCTCCTCAGGCATTGCCACATCTTTTGGCGTGCTTTGCCCTGCCAGAACTGCATTTCAAGCTACCTATAAATTATAGCTCACGGTCGGCTTTCATCTGCTCGCCATGCAACGGGAGAGAACAAAGGCCATGATGTGCCATGCCAAGGCAGGAGACCCAGGAGCTCAGAGGAAAGGCAGGCAGCAGTCTGCTGGAGGAACAAAACAACCCCAGCCTGCTGCCAGCCTTACAGCAGAGATGTGGAAAGCTGGGGTGGCCGCTGCTGCCAACAAAGGAGCTGGGGTATGGCCGGTGAGGGAGAGAAAGGGAAAGACGGCACAGAAATCTGTTTTTACCTGCATGGTGCTGAGCAGCCACAGCAGCAGCAGCAGGCACTGGGGAAGGTAGCCACTGTCCCACTGTAGGGCCCACACAGAGGGCAGACGGCTGCACACAAACCAAGTGTAAGAAAGGCAGAGCTGTAGGCACAGGAAGCCAAGAGCTGCACAACCCAACACCTTGAGATGCTCTGGATACTCTGAGGCCACCTTAGAGTGGATAGTGTTGCCCAGACCAGAGGTTGTGGCCAGGTCAGAGAGCGGCTTCGCTCACCCAGGAGTGAGCAAATAGGAGGAAATGTCATTTGCACGGTAACAGAACTTCACAGGCCAGTGCCTCTGGGTCTGTCATGCAAATCTGCATCTGCTGGAGAAGTCTGTGCCTGCCAAGGGCGAGGAGGAGCCAGTGTCACCAGCAAGGCCAAGTGTCAGCCCGTACAAGCACATCAGGGTTTACTACTCTGGGTCATTTTACTCATGTATCATTTCAGCGTGATCCATTTTGGTTGAGTTTTCAGATAGCTCTGATCCTTCGAGGACCACAGCCCATGGGGCATACACCATCCTTCTGGCAGTGCCATGTCTGGGCAGAGGAAAAGAAGTGAAGCTGGAGGCATAGAAAATCCCTTTTTTCAGCAAGAATAGCAGATAGGTTATGCAGATGTTCCAGTGAGTTCTTATCTTTGTGCAAACACTTCAGCTTCTTGTGGCTTAACAGGATCTTCTCTGTGAATCAAGATACCTCCTGAGGCTGCTGTGAGAGTCACCAAGCACACACAGTACCACCTTTCACTGAACTGGTGCTGCCTGGCTCAACAAAAAGCTCCTTGCAGAGCAGCGAGCTCCATCAGATAGAACAGCACTTGCTTTAATCACACACCTATGATCCACAGACTGTGTTTGGTGGTAACTCAGATGGAAATCCCATCCACACTGGATCCACCTCGTCTGGCCTCAGCTGTGAACAGCTAACATCATCTTTGCTGCGCTGTTTTTGTTTTGTCTTTCATGTTTACAGGCTCGGAAGTAACCTTAGGCAGGAAATTTTGGTCTGGTCAACACCACCACCCAGCTTTATACTGCCAGCATCACTAATGGATCCATTTGGGTCGAGACAGAGCTTGAGGAGCTCGTGTGTCTTGACACACTGCCCTATAGGAAACCTGCCTATGGTTTCTATGAACCTGTTGGAGAGTGTCCAGAGGAGGCCACAAAGATGACCAGAGGGCTGGAGCACCTACGAGGACAGACTGAAGGAGTTGGATCTGTTCAGCCTGGAGAAGAAAAGGCTCTGGGGAGAACTTATAGTGGCCTCCACTATCTGAAAGGAAAGCTGGGGAAGGACTTGTTATAAGGACGTGTGGTGACAGGACAAGGGGAAATGGTTTGGAACTAGAGCAGGGTAGATTTAGATTGGACATTGGGAAGAAGTTCTTTACTGTGGGTGTGGTGAGACCCTGGAATGGGTTGCCCAGGAGAGCTGTGGACAGGGCTTGCTTCATGCAAACCAGAAGGACTTGCACATGCTCATGCTCTGTTCCCAGACCTCTCTATCCTCCAGCCATGAAACCAGAGCTGAACATGGCACTGAGTGCACATGGGGTCTATCTGCCTCTCTCACCTCATTCTGGGAGCTCCTGGTTTGTGTCTCCAGGCCAGCTGCATTGACTCCACGCAGGAGCAAAAGGAGAGGCAAGCTTTGGAAGCAGAGATGTTTGGATCTAAGCTACAGGAACCTACAGAAGAGCATCTGGAGGAGAAACTGCCAAGGTCTCCTAGAGTGTACAGCTGCTCCTGCCAGAATCTCACTGCCCAGGAATGGCCTCGTTCCATTCAACCCTCTAGATGGAGGTAAGACACGCCAGTGACAGCTCTCAAACAGTCTTATGGAGGATGTTGGGGCTCTAAAGTGTCTCAAGTCTTTGAAGAAGCTGAAGCTGCAGAGCCTTCAAGGCTGGAAAACTCCTGTGCATTGTCCCTGGGGAGGCCTGGAGGACTCTGCAGTCCTACAGCTCCACTCCCTGGAGATGGAGGGATGGGACCGGCTGTGCAGCAGGGGAGGAGCTTGGACAGAGGCTGTTCCAAAGGCTGCCTCTCCCTGCTGAGCACAGACATCTTCAGAGGCAAACGAGTCCCCTCCTGCAACCTCCACATCCCTGAGATGGGTGAAGATTTGGCAGCTGTTGCTCCAAGCGTTGCCCAGTGTCAGATCATAGAGTCTTGCCCTTCCAGGAGGATGAGCTGGCCCTGAATTCAATCGCATAGACTGCTCACTGAGTCACACCAACAGACCCAGACTCTTCCATGTGGAAGGATGATACACTGACATTGATGGGGTTCATGTTGAAAAGCTTCCCAAGGACACCAGCATGTCTCCGCTCCATCTCCTGCCTACCAGCCAAAACGACCATCATCCAAACAGCCTTTAAACTCTTGGGGGTACACAGAGGCAGGACTGAAACAGCATCTCCTTCTATAAGACTTCAGTCAGAAAGCTGAGGCCTGTAGCCCTGAACAGCACTATCAGGAAGAGAAGGGAGCTGGGACATGCAGCTGCACAGGGAATACATATGAATATGACCATCCACAGCACACAAGGAATCACAGCACTGCTTAGGTTGGAAAAGACCTTTCAGATCAAGTCCAGCTGTTAACCCAGCACTGCCAGGTCACCATCAAACCATGTCTTGCTGTTGTTCCTTATAAGACTTGGGATCCACACCCTAGAGAACCCGAAGAAGAAGAGATATGGGCCTTCTGCCCCTCGATGGTCACAATGGATGGAGAAAAGCCTTCACTAAACAGGGCCTAAGAAAAGAACATCAATTAGAAAGATGGTCAAGAGAGTCCCTATGGCTGACATTAGCACTCAGAAAACAGCACAGAAAAGCACTGCTGATTTATGAGCAGACCTGATCTCATTCTCCAAGTCACCAAAACAACTTCATCACAGAAGTTGGGAGTCTTAATAAGAGATTTTTTTTTTTTTTCTACCAATCAACCCAACACACCAAGAACACCTTCTGCCAAGGAAGGCTTCCATGTGAGGTCCTGTTTTCTGCCCTAACAGGATCCTTCATCTCGCACTCAAGGGGATTTTACTCTGATGCTGTTGCAACCTGCTCTCCAACTCATTCACTCCAAGCTGTTACAGCTGCTCACCCTTGGCCAGGGGGGTGACGTACACCAAAATTAGGGAGGCCCAGCCCTGCCTGTTAAGAGAGAGAGGGAAAAAAACCACTCCATGGCAGAATCAGGACTTGGCACATTCAGCACCACACCCCGTGGCCTCCACCTGGGGTGGGAGTCAGCAGAAGAGCTCACCTAGCCCGCCCAGCTCAAGAGCATTGCTCTCCTTGGTGCTCATAAACCCATTTTAGAGACAAACTCCACTGGGCTGGTGTTGCCACTTCCTCACTGGGTGGGAATCTTGGGGAGCTGCTCCGAGGGACTGCAGGGCAAGTGTCAGCAGAGGCCAAGAGCTGCAGAGGCTGCAGCCCTACTGTGCCTTAGTGATAAGAAACCATAGGCTAGGGTACCTGTACAACAGCCTCTGGTTGTCACAAGCAGTTCCTGGAAGCAAAAGCCATCAGACTTAGCCCAGCTCCCCAAATACCATCTTCTAAAGTGTCCTGGTTTGAGTCAGAACAGAACTAATTCTGCTCAGGGTTTTTACTTTTCATAAAATCTGGTTTTGTTTTCTAACTCAGAAGACTCTCTTCCTCATTCCCTTTGTATTCCACTCTGGGAAGGGCGGGAGGTCAACAGAGAGCATCTGTTATAGGTCTAGTGGGTGGCCGTGACCCTAAACATTAACACAGATTCAGTCACTGCAAAGAGTGATAGCAAGCCATGAAAAAGGGATGTGTGGCAGGTTCTAGGCAATACTTTCTCTAAATGCTACCAATTTCAGCCACCCTGGGGGGCCAGGAGCAGTTGGACAGACCACAATGAGCATGGCAAGAGAACCTCTTGCCTATCCAGCAGCAAATGAGCAGCACCATGGCTGCCAGAGGGGTTTATCAGCCTGAGCAGCTTGAGTCCTCCCTCTCAGCTGTGCCAGCAACTGGGTGTCTGGTGCTCGTATCCATAGACCTGGCTTGGGACCACCTAAATGAGAAGACTTCAAGAAATGAAAGAAATACAGCTCAGGGCATCTCTGAAGATGCTAAGGCTTTTGTAATCTGCTTTCCTGTCTGTGACTGGGGAGGCTGCTCACTTTTGGACCAGGAAAGTTTGACTGGCATCTCCTTCCAAGCCATGCTCTATCTTCTCCACCCGGCAGCATTGGCTCTTCCACATCAGAGGATGATTCCTGGGAGGGGAAAGGCACCACTTTGCTGTAATCAAAGCTCACCAGGTGAACAACCAGCGCTGCGCTGACTCTGAAACACTCACCTGCTTCTCCTGCTGACTGGCCATTTCTACCCATGCACACCACCTCTTCCTCCTGGGATTACTGACACTACACAGCAGGCTCTTGATATTTCAGCCCTGCATGACGTGTTCATCTCAGCCCTGCTTCCAAGGTTTTAAGCAGCAGCACTTTAAGCACATAAGGCTGGAATATAAATCAGTCAAGAGAATAGCAGCAGAGGACTAGTTTGAATTGATGCTAACATCCATGAGATTAAGTGTGCAACTCCTGGTAAGACTTGCAAGAATCTCCTGCTCCTGGTGCAGCAGGTCCTTCCAGACACACTCAGGCTGCAATCTCAAATTTTCAGGCCCTTCTAACAGTCTTGGCCCTTATGCTTATCACCCAAGAAGAAAATAGCAAATGCTGCATATTTGTGACACAGAAACCACCACACACTTCTACAGCATTGACCCGTGTAAGTCAATCTCAAGCTAGTGGAACCTTGGTGTTTGTCATTCAGCCTTGAAAGAAATGTCTCTCAGCATATCCAGAGTACAAAGAGCAGCAAGTGCATCTCCAGGTAGGAACCTAATTCAAGGCTGCTGGGACCCCATAAACATGCAGATCACAGGGAAGATAGTCAGGTCATTGCCAATCGGGAAGCAAAACATGAGGTGGTTCTCCAACAGAAGGGAGCAGCATGTTTTCCAAGATTTTAAGCAGCAGTAACTTTAAGCACAGGGGGCTGGAATATAAAACAGTCAAGAGATCAGCAGCATGTCCTGCTCCTTGTGGGAATTATTTCTCCCTCTCTACATGGAGTTACAGGCCATCTGAAAAAGAGACATCAACACCCCAATGGATCATCCTCCACGTGCAGCACTGCAGCTCCAACAGAGCATGAAGGAGCCCTTCAGCAGTACCACCAGGCATTTGCTTGCTTGACCATGGTCCCATACTTCTGGCTCAGCACATGCCCCATTTCACCCACGGAGCAGAGGCAAATGGCTCAGGGGACACTTACTGTCCACACCAGGTCTCCAGGTGCTTTCAAAGAATGGACAATTAACACATCGAGGGACTCAACTGACCCGGTTACCAGAAGTGCTCAAGATGTCAGCAGAGCAGGGACAAGTGACCTTAGAACAAAGAGCCTAGGCCAGGCACCAGCACTGCCCTACCCATCTGTTTAGGGAGCACATGCTGCAGGGCTGGAGCCTGAGGGGTCCATGCTGGCAGTCCTGGGAAGCCCCACTCTCCTGGGAGATGGTTTCTGTACCAAGATTTCAGGGGTTTTGGGAGCCCACAGGTTGGGAGCACTGACCAGAGGTGACCAGATATGTGGGAATGGAAGGAACAGAGAGCTCTACCCTTATGGCAGATGACTAAGAGAGGAGTAGCCTAGTACTTCACTTGCATATAACAAGTGGAACATCCATAGCCTTCATCTGGTGGATCAAAGAGGGCCTGAGACAGAGGCCACAGTAACACAATGAGGGTTACCCTGGGGTAAACAAATGAGCCTTGCTTCAGATAAGCACATAACAAAAATGTTCCCAGAAGCAGCTGGTAGCAGTATCTTCAAGGAATGAGGTGTGAGATCACTTGCCATGGGTACATCCTGATCCATAAGTGGCTGGATTCCACTGCCATGCAGATTATTATGTTGTTTTACTCTAACTTGCATGATCTGAGGCTCCATCAGCATGCTCAGTACTAGTGAGAAATAAACCTATAAAAGCCTTATATCTGTTGTTCTGTTCTTCATGGTTAAACAGAAACTTCCAGGTGAAATACAGGGAGAGAGGTGAGTTTTTAGAGCTGAAAACTGCAACAGACGCAGATTGGCATTTTGGAACCAGCCAGGCTTCCTTCTTTGAAATGAACACTTACTCATGGTAGATTTTACTGAATTATGGTTTAATTTCATAATTTACTGATGCCGTGTCTGTACAGGGTTGTACAAAATATAACCAAAAAGACCATTTCAGCCCCACCTAAATGTTTGACTGTCTGTCTGAGCATCCAGGGGCTTTGAGTCTTTGCTCTCAACTCTCCTGTCTTCTAGATGATGCCATCAAAGTACCATTGGTGGTAAGGCTACAAGGCCATAAGTTCATAGAGTCATCATAACATTTTTGCTTTCCAGTCTCCTTCTCCACACCACAATGGAACCCCGCAGCCATGGCAGAGGATCTCTGGTGGTACCTCTTGCTTCTGGTCAAATATGAAAGATTTTTAACCTATTTTTGCATTAGGGAAAAACATTCTAGAGATGTCATGAGTAGGGGTAGTTATTTTCCAAAGGTGATATTGACGGGGTATTTTAGGGGCATCCTTTTTTTTTTTTTTTTTACAGCACTTGCTGCTGTAGTTTGTTTGGGTTGTTTTGTTTTGTTTGTTTCTTTCAAAGTAGAACATTGATCTGCACACAAAGAACTGGTCTGGATTTCTATCCATGCCCACCAATGCATTTTAACTATGAGCAGCATTACCCCATGCCAGCCTAGTCTGATTTATCTCCTGCTCAGACAAAGCCATCAGACAGATACTCTTTTCAATTTAGAGGTTAAAGGGAGCAATAAATTCAGCTCCTGCTGGCAGTGGAATACACACAGAACGTCTGCTACCAGAATTAGGAAACCTGCTGATAATTACATGGAATCTAAAATGATTGTTCTGGATCAGAAACCCGCACTCTAAAGGCCAGCTTAGAGATCTCTGGTGGCAAGAAATATCCTCATTGCAGCCTGGCAGCAGGTGGTGGAACAATCTCTGGCTCCTGTGTTCTCCATGGAAAGTTTCATTTTGCCTAATTATTTTTCTTCTCATCTTTTGTGTCCCTGAAGGTTCTCCTTTGTGTTTTAAAGGCCTAGTGGAAAGCCACGATCATTACAAAAATACAATTCTCTTAAAGCTCTTTTCCCCACTTGGACTACAGTGCAGCATCATGATCAAAACACAACTACTGGATCTGAAAAATGAACCACTCTGACTATAATGCACATCTGGAAATGGATAAATGCACAGCCTCCATATAGAGCCCGTTCTCAGTTCCCAGGGGAGTGAAGAGATGTTCTCAGGAAGGCCACACTACAGGGTGGAGTCTGAAAATGAGAGAAAGAGAGAAGTAGCTCAATATTGTAACAAGGGAGATTGTCCATAAGGTGCAGGGGAAGGGGGACCTGGAATGTTACAGGGATTTAACTGACCCAGTTCTCCACTCCACCATGGTGTTCTGAATTACACTAAATGGAAAATATGTCTCACAGTAAAGGATATTTCTTAACGAACTGAGTAAAATTGCCAAAGGTAGATTTCCACAAGCACATACATCACATGTCTACCCTCAGTCAGCTGCACTGACTCTGTTCTCATCAGGAACCCCAATGACCTTATTTAACTTACACCATGTCCCTCTCTTTCTCCCATTTCTCCCACATCCCTCTCATTGCCTTTGGCCACCTAACACCAGACTTGCTCCTCACCGCCTCAGCTAACTTTGCACATCTTGCAGCATCTTCTACCCTGCAGCTCCTGCGCAGTAGAAAAATCAAACCCAGGTATTATCAAATGAAGATGGGATATTTCTCTCTCAAACGCTTACTCAAGGTCATCCAAAACTTCTGGCTCGTGTAGAAAACAAGAGGTTTTCTCATGTCTGCCTTTTCATTTCTGTCCCCTGCCTTACAGGAGGTTGCTCTTGTCCGTAAATAAAGCTGCAGAGCCACCACTTTTGAAGCACCTTAACAGCAATGACACATCTTGACCCCACACAGCAAAGGAGGAGGAGCATTGAAAATTGTTACCTTTAATGGTGAGGAAAGCTTTGCTGAAGGCGCGGCCCGATTCATTGGTGGCTTCCACCATGTATTCTCCTTCATCAGGCTTGGAGACACCCAGGATGACCAGGGAGCACACACCAAAGTCGTTTGTGCAAAAATAGGCAGGATCATTGGAGAGGTCTCTGCTGTCCTTGTACCACGTGATCTTTGGACGTGGGTGGCCTCCCACGGCGCAGCTCATGCGGCACTCGCTGCCCGTCGTCACCACGTGAGGCTTCAGCGGGACGAGGATTCTCGGGGGCTGGTTTTGATTAACTCCCCTGTACTTCTGTGGTCTGACTTGAAATTCAGCTGTAAGATCAATCCAGAAACACATGAACACAGACTGAGACTCCTCCACAGCGACAGGAGTCAGGGTTTAAAGGAACAGTTTGCAACCACAGTATTTGGCTGTGAGGAAAGTCTGTCTTTCTGCACTGCTACCTGCCAGAGGTGCCACACACTTATGGATTGCAATCTCTGCTTCTTCTCTAATTAGCCAGAATTTAACTCTGAAGTCAGAAACTTTGGTTTCTGCAAAATGTAAAGCCTTAGATTTTACCAGGAATTAATTTTGGGTTAAATTTCATGATATAACATCTGGAAATAAAAGGACCAATCTGCACAAGGTCCATGCAGAACAGGCAGGATTCCCTGCAAAGCTGGAATTTCTCAGGGTATCTCTTTGTGATCCTGTTCTGGGCAACTAAGCATTCCCAAGAGGAGAGACTCATTTTGGGGCAGTGCATTAGGGAACACTAAAAAAAACCCCAAAGCACAACCACACACAGGTAGTAACTTGTAAACTTGAAACTTGTAACTTGTAAACGTTGCTTTACCCTTTGGTTTCCAAATTCTCCAAGGCTGCACAGTTTCAGATGGACCACTGGCTCCCAAGTCATTTTTTGCCACAACCCTGAAGTAGTAGTCCCGGCCTGGGACCAGTTTGGTGAATGTGAACTTGTTGGTGTAGATCAGGTCACCCACCACGTGCCACAAGCCCTTCTGTGATTCCCGTTTCAGGACTGTGTAGTAGAGATTATTTTCCCACTTCTCAGATGTTGATGGCTCCCAGGTCACTGTCACTGTGTGTGGCACATTTTCTTCCAATTTAATAGGTCCAGGGGATTGTGGGATATCTGTCACATGAAGGCAAATAACATCAGAGATGCCCAGTACAGAACCTTAAAAAGTCCAGTCTTTGTCTGGGGGCTGAGTAAGCACCCTGGTCATTAGAAGGGACAAAAAAAGTGATTCCCTCTTCAGTCACACAAGCTCATTTGCTAATAACTGCTGCTGGCCCTCCTACCTTCTCACCGACAGAGGCAGCCAAGGGCTGGTACAGCTAAACCTCTTCACCTCTTCAGGAGACAGCACATAGTGTTGTTATGACAATGATTAAAAGTCCTACCACCTGTTGTTAACTGACCTGACAAAGAGCACAAACCTTTCTCCTGTGGTTTGCACTCTCCATCTGTGTGACCTCCCCTTTTTAGGCAGAGTCACTCTGGGAGGAGCAGGGTCTGATTTTAATCAGTAGGTTGCTCTGTCCTGTAGAAGTGGCCAAGTGATACCACAAAGTGACCAGATTAAATCTAATGAAGCATTGTTCTCCTGCTCTCCCTGTGCCTGCACAGCTCAACTGCACCAGAGCTCACCTCGTTGCCTGCTGCCTATAGGCAGCAAATCTGGGTGTACAGAGATGAGTTACCTGTAATTCGAATTTGGAAGGTGAATGTTTCCCTTTTCCCCAATCCATTCTGGAGCTCAATGGTGTAGGTGCCGCTGTCAGTGTACTCAGCTGCTCCAACCAGCAGCTGGGTGGTACCATCTTTGGTGTTTATTGTAGCCCGGTTTGAAAGAGGACGACCATCCTTTAACCAGGTCACCACTGGATCTGGAGACCCCTGTTAAGAACAACACAAGTTATAGCCCTCTTGTTTTTGCCTCTAGATTGCATCTTTACATCTTCAGTTTCATTGTGTCTAAAAATGAGCCAGTGTGTTCCTAGGTGGCCAAGGCAACCACCAGCATGCTGGTTTGGACACCAGCACTAGTGTGGCCAGTAGAACTATGGCAGGGATTGTCCCCCTGCACTGACCACTGGGGAGGCCACCCCTGGGATCCTGGGGTCAGTTCTGGGCCCCTCCCTCCCAGCAGGACAGGGAGGGGCTGGAGCGTGGCCAGGGAAGGGCCACGGAGCTGGGGAAGGGTCTGGAGCAGGAGTGTGGGGAGGAGCAGC
>JANHGL010024983.1:0-14846 GCA_024611195.1 Ceyx melanurus | reverse complement strand
CGAAGGGTCGCCTTTCAACACGGGGAAAATTGCGGGGCGGGACGGGAAAAGCCATGGAGGACGCCGATTACTTCGAAGGCAGCGCGGCGGAGTGGGGGAATGAGGCGGACGTAGGGACGGTAAGTGCTTGAGGGGGCTGTGGCGACGGTGCGGGGCTGTCCGGGTCTGCGGTGAGAGCCGGCAGCTCGGCGGCGGGCCTGAGGCGGCCTGTGGTGGGGAGGACTCTGCCGAATGGAGGAGCTGCTCCCAGGGGACGCTGCCTGCTCCCTGCATGGGTCTGGAGGAGCCCGCGGGTCTTCTCGCTCCCTGAGCCGCGTCTGGGGCTCCGAGCTGAGGCGGAAAGCGCCGAGAGTAAAGGTGGTCGGGGAAGCCTTCCCTGTGGCGAGGCCTGGGGTTTGAGGGGGTTAAAAAGATGGAAAACAACCTCCAGACGGCGCTTGTTTTTGCACCTTTTCGGTTAAGAAGTCCTGTTTGTGGGGGAGCAGGTCGCTCGTTGTGGTAAAACGTGGTGTGCGAGTTTCTGTGCGCAGAAATAGCCTAAATATGTGAATGCAGGGGGGAAAACAGGGTAAGAAAGGTGGCTGACTTGATTGTGCTTGTGAATAGCAAGATGATGAGGATGGGGAGGGAGAAGATGATGCCGAAGTTCAGCAAGAATGCCTGAAGAAATTTTCAACCCCAGACTACATAATGGAGCCGTCTATATTTAACACGTTAAAGAGGTGAGTGTAGCCTTATGTGTGTTACAGGTGCAACATTGTCACTTCTTACGGCAGTACATGTGACAACGTATAAATGATGCTGTCGTTTGCAATACAGCTTTCATTTGGTTTTTTTCTAATCCTTTCATCAGGTATTTCCAAGCAGGAGGTTCTCCAGAGAATGTTATCCAGCTCCTCTCTGAAAACTACACAGCCGTGGCACAGACTGTAAATTTGTTGGCAGAGTGGCTCATTCAAACAGGTATGATAAGTAATACAGTATAATTTGACTCTGTAGTGTTTGTTTTGTCAGAAATAGCTGTATTGAATGTGGCAAATTTGATCATACTCAGTAAGTGGGCCCCCTGTAAAGTTGTCATCCTCTGTGTGTTTGGATCCTGTATGGATCCTTATAAAGCTGTCATCTTGTGTGTATCTTAAGTGAAGTGATCTACTGATGAACATTTTGAAATGCTCACCAACTGTATTATTATAAAGGGTTACGTAGTTGAAGCAATTGCATAAATTGCAATTTTTTTGTTTTCATGTATCAGGGCAAGGCTACTGTTACACAGATGCTGTTAGCAAAATTATGTGATATATAATGACTATTGTAAAAATTAATTACCTTCTTGCTGGTTACTGTTCCCTTTCATTAGATCAGTGGTTAGGTGGGAGATTCTCATACAGATGTCTGTATTCTCTGAGACAAGAACTCTTGGTTTACCAGTCTGCCTATGAATCCTCCCACAGCCTCTTGCAAGACATGTTCAGCATTGTCTTGGGGTATCTTTGTCCCTTAGCTTTTATTTAGCTTTGTCCCATAAGATTTTGTTTACATGATACCAGGTTGCTTTACTCTCATCTCAGAAATGTAGAGCTACTCAGTGCTACTTTCTGCATGTTTTTGTAGTGTACTGTCAAAGCTACTGGTAGCCAATACATTAAAAAGTTTGACATTAGCCTGTAGTAAGTTGGGTTTGAGCATCAACCCTGGTAATCCCAGGTGTCGTGCCTAGTAACAGTCTTGTGAGATCACTGGCATTGCTGTTAGTGTAGCTGATGAGAAAGAGAAATGGACTAGTGTGACCTGGCTGTGATCCTAAACAGTCTGTATTTGGGAAAAAAGGTCAGGAATCTGTAAACCTGTGTCAGTGTGGCATGTAGTAGAACTGATGGCTCTCCTCTCATCTTCTCTGTGTTGGTAAACTTCTGAGTAGTTTCTAATCTTGTTGAAAAACTTAAGATGTTGCTGCCATGTTTGATTTGATTGCATCTGCCAAGTTTTTTGTTCCTTCTACACAGGTGTTGAGCCATTGCAAGTTCAGGAGACTGTAGAAAACCATTTAAAGAGCTTACTTATCAAGCATTTTGACCCTCGGAAAGCAGATTCCATCTTTACAGAGGAAGGAGAGGTGTGCATGGAATCCGTGTTGCTATCTCTACATGAGTGGATCCTACATAGATGCCTTCATCTGATGGAGTAGTAGATGGTGGGGGAAAGGAAACTGTGTTTTCAAAGCTCTGTGGCTGAGACCACTGGTTTCAGAAAACCAGTCCAAGTCTTCTCACTGGAGTCCTCAGTGGCTTAGAGAACTTAGAAACTTTGAGTGCATCCTCCTTTGGAATTAAGTTCTGTATAACAACTCCCAGGACTCCTGAGAGGTAAAAGGCTTACTTTTAATGATCTTGATAACCACATATTCTTACACTTCTCTCTGTTGCTCTAATCTTTTTCAGACTCCAGCCTGGCTTGAGCAAATGATAGCACATACCACATGGAGAGATCTCTTTTACAAGTTGGCAGAAGCCCATCCTGACTGTTTAATGCTTAATTTTACTGTGAAGGTAATATGCTTAAGTCTAATAAATGAGAATACCCATACCAGACTAATTGTTCTGGCATCAGATATTGTCTGTGGTCTTGCCTGTTTCTGTATGCATGCCTACTAATACTGCTTATTCTAATGTCAGAACAGTACACATGCACATTGGTGGGAGGATTTGTGTTACAGGTTGCAAGAGGAGGTGCAGTTTTCCAGTTTGAAGTATTGCCTTTTTTTGTTGGCTTTTGTTTTGGGGGGAAATGGTGTGTGGATGTCTGGTACAGTGGAACATTCTAGTCAGTTTTGTATATTTCTGTGACAGATAAAAAATGTTCTATCTAGCTGTGCTATGAAACATTTTTATATCGTTATGGCTGTTTGCTTTGGTTTTGCTGCATCTCTATTAGTTTCCTTTTCTCTAGTCTAAACAATTAGTGTGAATTCTAGTAAGTGTATGCAGAGGTAAATCTTACATTCTGTGTTTTCCTCTAGACTTAGGATATCCGAAATAGAATATAAATAATACAAGTTTTCTGTGATATTCTTGTTTTCATAGCTTATATCTGATGCTGGATATCAAGGGGAAATAACCAGTGTTTCAACAGCGTGTCAGCAGCTAGAAGTATTCTCCAGAGTCCTACGTACATCTTTGGCAACAATTTTAGATGGAGGAGAAGAGAACCTTGAAAAAAACCTCCCTGAGTTTGCTGTAAGTTGGTTGGGTTGAGGTTTTTTTACATGGAAAGAAAATAGTTCTTTACTTTACAGTTATGATATGCAAATCATTGACATCCAGTCTTACAGAATATTATGAAGAAAAGGCATATCTGAGTTAAAAAATATAAATTTCTGCTTTTTGATCATTCTGTGACCAAGGATTCATTGGGTTCCTTATGTAACTACTATTGTATTTATTAAATGGATTGCACAAAGGTGAAGGTAGAACCATATTCCTTTCCATTTAATGCAGGCTCTAAACATCAGGCTAGTCAGTCCTCTGCAAATGAAAATAATTCTTTCATGGTCCATGTTGGTGTGAGAATTGCCATCTGAATCAACCTGGCATATGTTCTGTGTTGTGAAATAGCCTCATGACAAACAAAGAACTCAAGTGAGCCACTTCTTACGTGGTATCAGTGTGTACTGGTACTATACTGTGCTGTTCTGTACTTTCTTCCTGACTGTTGTTTTTTTTTATTTTCATGTTTAGTTGTGTTTTGCTTTATTTTTTCCTTGTGGTTAGTAGATTCCAGTGAAATCTTTGCTGTTAGGGCAGTGTAATCACAGAAGCATGTTCCCTGTGGACTGGCAAGGTTTTTCTATGTGCTTTTGCAGAAGATGGTGTGCCATGGAGAACACACGTATCTTTTTGCTCAGTCTATGATGTCCATATTGGCTCAGGAAGAGCAAGGAGGGTCAGCTGTCAGGAGGATTGCTCAGGAGGTTCAGCGATATGCTCACGAGAAGTAAGTGGGAATTTTGAGATAATTAGTGAAGAGTAAGTCACTGCAGTTTGTAAACTGCTTGGTTTGCTTGCTCTTGATTACCTTTTACCAGCAAAAGGGGAATTTGTAGAACAACAAAAGTTCTGTGTTCTGTACTGGGAGACCTGAGATTGGAAGAGCAAAGAATTGACATTTCTATTAAAAATGATGTATATTTATTGTCCTGTGAATATTTTTAGTAGCAAACAAGGAAAATACAGTCCTGTTTCTATAATTATTCAGGATAAGGGGTTCTGCACTAAGGCGTTATATTCAATAGCAAGTGCCCTGTTGACTCAGTGAAGATAAAACTGAAATGTCCAAATTGAGGAAATAAGTTGCCCTGTGTGTTTGCTCTTCATCTAGAGGCCATGATGCCAGCCAGATCACTTTAGCTTTGGGTACTGCAGCCTCCTATCCTCGAGCATGTCAGGCTCTGGGTGCAATGCTGTCCAAAGGAGCTCTGAACCCAGCAGATATCACTGTCCTGTTCAAAATGTTTACAAGCATGGACCCACCTCCAGTAGAACTGGTTAGTAGTTATCTTTTTGTAACCTCAGAAACTTCTATTACAGTAGCACTCAAGAAATACAAAGTCTTGTTCTGATTAATGTTGTATCTTCCAAAAAAATATTTTAAGTTGACTCTTTATATATAATTAAATTCAAGAAATTCTCAATAGGAGGTAAAGATATAACAAGGAATTAATTAAAAACAAATGTGTCTTTAAATTAAAAAAAAAACAAAAACCTCACCCAGTTTTATTTGTTATAAGCAGGCCTAAATGGGCTAAAATGCACAAACTGTATTTTTAGTCACCTCTCATAATTCTCAGGCTCTAATAAACCATCCTTTTCTTCACAGATTAGAGTACCTGCCTTTCTGGACCTTTTCATGCAGTCTTTGTTTAAGCCAGGTGCTAAGATCAACCAGGACCACAAGCATAAATTTATTCACATACTGGCATATGCAGCTAGTGTAGTGGAGATGTGGAAAAAGGTAATGCTGAGTTTTGTGAATAACATTAATTTTACCTACAGTGGTCTGACTGTGCTGAAGAAAATACATGTTTTTGAAATTGCTTAGTTCAAAATAATGTATTTGTCTTGATTTTAGTATGAGATGTTTCTGGATTCAACTGAAATGACTGAAAAAAAATTGAGATCCTGATGGTCAAATAGTGTAAAAGTCAGAGTGCACTGAGTACTTTTGCTCCCTTCCCCCACTTCTCCTCAAAGGTTAAGAGAAGCAGTTCCATGCTATTAGAATCATATGTCCTTTTTTAGAGAAGGAGGAATTTGACTCTGTGAAGAAGATAAAGTAATTATTGAGGAATTAAATAAAGCAAATAGCCTTGTACTTCAGCTCATTGATAATGATTTATTCTTCTGAAACTTGCATTTGAGTCTAAATTTAGAGAAATATGATGTAATTTTATCCTTCCCTTTAATAACTAAAGACATCCAGTATATTCACTACTCTTGCATTCAAACTTTGCAATTTTTCAGAACAAGAGAGTCAGCATAAACAAGGATGAACTCAAGTCAACTTCAAAAGCCATTGAAACTGTTCACAATCTGTGTTGCAATGAGAACAAAGGAGCATCAGAGTTGGTTGCAGAACTGAGCACTCTCTATCAGTGCATCAGGTGAGCAGAGACTGGTCCCAAGCTTCAGCTGTTGGAAGGAACATATTTAGGAGGGAAAATGCCTTTGTGGGCTACTCTGTGAGAACATCCTCATTGTAGAATTGTTTGGGGATTTTTTTATGCTCCTGTGCTGAAGTGATCCCTTTTGCTGTAGGTTCCCAGTGGTGGCAATGGGTGTATTAAAGTGGGTGGACTGGACAGTGTCAGAACCACGATACTTTCAGCTGCAGACAGATCACACTCCAGTGCATCTGGCATTATTGGATGAGGTAAGAGTGTATATAAAAGTCTGCTGGAGAGTAAGAACAGTTTTGATGCTTGTAACTGGAAGTTCAGTGAATGCCTGTCATTTGCAGTAAGCCAGTAAATACACAGAGATGAATCTGTTTCTATTCAGAGTTAATTATTTGGGCTTGTCAAATTAGCATTATATGTGCTAGGAGAACTTGGGCTTTTATCAGAGAGAGAATTTACATCTGGCACTGAACATTGGTGTAAATTTGTCTAATAAAAACTGGTGCCTTGGGTTCTGAGGGACTAACTTTCCTGTCTTGTTTGCAGATCAGTACATGCCATCAGCTGCTTCATCCCCAAGTTCTACAACTTCTCATCAAGCTCTTCGAAACAGAACATTCCCAGCTTGATGTAATGGAGCAGGTGATGCTCAAAGGGTTCAGTATTTGTGTTCATATTAGGTAGGCTCATTCAAGATAGCAGGTTTTGCTGTCACAGCAGTCTCAAGAGTTCAGTTTTGGACTGTGATTATGGTTAAAATGTAACGTAGCAGACACTGAATCAATAAGAATGAGCAGTAAAAATTGCATGTTCTTGAGAGGAACTTCTAATCTGTTGATTCTTCCCTCCCTGTGCCATCAGCTGGAATTGAAGAAGACTCTCTTGGACAGGATGGTGCATTTGCTGAGTCGAGGGTATGTCCTGCCTGTTGTCAGCTATATCCGTAGATGCCTGGAGAAGCTAGATACAGATATTTCTCTCATCAGATACTTTGTTACAGAGGTGAGTAGCAAAATAGCTTTAATACCAATTGTATGTGTGTACATATTAAATCAGATTTCCTCAGATTCAAAAGTACTTGAAGGCATGAAATCAGATTCTGAGCAGTGTAAGTATTTACTAGGATGTGACTTAGTCCTACTGACTCCCAAAAATATTAAAGTACTCTGGATAGAGTACCAAAAGAATAGATGAGTATGGAGAACAAGAGGTCTTAAGTGCAACTGCTTGTATTCTTCAAGACTAGTATTGTGCATTAAATATTGTTCCTTCTCTGAAAGAATAATCTGTTGTTTGCTCTTCCAGGTGCTCGATGTGATTGCTCCTCCATATACCTCAGACTTTGTACAGCTCTTTCTTCCAATATTGGAGAATGAAAGTATTGCTGGTACTATTAAAACAGAAGGTGAACATGATCCTGTCACTGAGTTTATTGGTAAGTCCCATTTATTCCTTGCACACCTTCCATTTGTGTTTGTTACAACTTGAAATTAATAGTCTGTCATAATACATTCCTGTCCTAAAAGAAAAGCATCTGGCCAGACCCTAAAATCCTAATTATTTACATAATGCAGATAAATCAGTTAATCTTACCTCTTTTTTTCTTTTTTCTCTTTTTTTTTTTTTTGCCTTCCTCCTCCATTAAGCTCATTGCAAATCAAACTTTATTATGATGAACTAAGCAGTGAAAAATATTGAGAATGAAGAGCACGTGCTCAGTGCTCTGCCATACTCTCCGCAAGTAAAGTTCTGCAAATGGGCGACACAGTGGCAGAAAAAAAACCCCAACAATAACAAAACAAGAAAGGGCTGAAGGGCATTTGATTGACTTGCATGGTGACCTTGAGCTTCATCTCAAAGGACTGCTGATGTGCTTTGGGAAATGGAATAATACTGAAGGATTTTCTGTTGTTACACAAATTAGTGTAAACCTGAATATGCTGAAGGGGCTACAGGAGAAAAACGGATTTATTTCACAGAATGCTGTTCTAGTTACTTGCAGAATTGGTTAGTGATTCTTTGTATAATACCCAAAACCTGAAGAATGGGGAAGGTAGTTCCTCCAAGAACACTTTGCAGGTATGTCTCTGAAGACTGGATCTTGAATGCTCTAAGTTTTGTTGCTGTGAGATGTTAAAAAGAAATTTCTGTGATTAGCTCTATGCTGCAGAGAAGCCACATTGCCTCTTTCTCACCTTTGCATTGTATTAGAAAACTAAATTTCCTACATCTTCGCTGATATGAAAAAAACTAAACAAAAAACTGCTTTGTGTAGCAGAAGTGGAGTGTAACAATCAAGGTTAGTTTTGTATGAACAGATGAATCCTTCGTGAGTGTGCTAGCTTTCAGAATCTATTGTTAAAATAGATGATGCATCAAATGTTACTGGTAAGTTTCATTACCATGTCAGAATTCTGCTGTCAAAAGCTATGAATGTGTGCAAAAATTTCATTAATGCTCTGGTTTTGTACTTATCTCTACTCTGTCCTGCTTGATGCCAAACACTGGGGGGATATACCCACAATTATGATTTACCTTTAAATAAAGTGGTTTGTTTTGTTTTGTTTTTCTTTTCCAGAGACTTCTTTCAAAGTTTCATTAAGACCACTCTTTTTTTTTTCTTCATAGGCCTGGATTTCTCTTTTTACAAGCAAATACTGTTTAAAAGTTAGGTGTATAGAAAAGCCCATTGTGCTTTTTCAAGCACATTTGTTTCCTGAAAAACCTACTTGCTAAAAGATGCTGACATTTTAAGTCTAACTAGGTGTAAATTTGAAGGGCAGTAACTTCTTTACTGTTGTCAGCTATTGGTGAGACAGCAGCCAGTTGTATAGATTTGTATTACAAGGTGTGCATCTTCCCTTTCCTCACATACACCAGGGAGGGGCTGAACTTACTCTAGTAACACAGTGTGCCAATCAACTTAAAGCACAGGCTGAGAAGGGTAAAAGTTGCTTCTGCAGAAGCTGTTCTGCACTTCTTTGCATATTTGTGAATAGAAAAGATAACATGATTCCAGCTAACTCACCACCTCAACTTGTATCATATCTATTTTTCATAACACTTTAGGTAGAATTAGCATACAAGTTTGGCTTCTTATAGCCCACAACTTCTTTTCTTTGTGGAATTAACCCCGGAAAGAAGTCACCCTTTAGAGGTTAATTTTAGGATATAACCCTGTATTCTTTTAGTGATGGTTGAGAGAAGGTTGTTTCTGTGGCCCTTGCACAGGTGCCAGCTGTTTAAACAAGGTGTATTTTTGCTTTCCTCTGTACTCAAACTTTGTATCACTTCCTCTAAACAGGAACGTTGGGAGGTTCTTCTGCACTTAACTATGTAAATTATTTTTAATTAGTAAAATCTCTGATGCTGTGATCAGTATTGTCATACTACTGTGTTTCTGTCACAGTGGAACTTAAGGTACAGAGCAGGCACTGGAGGTTGGCAGAAATAATCCTTACTGGCACTATGGAGTCATTTTGATGTGGAATATGGCCTAACCTTAACACTCTAAAGCATGTTCTCACTGTCACTAAAAGCTGTGCTGTTTGTCCACCAAAATAAGCAGAATAGCACAGCCACCTCACCTTCATTCTAGACACTGTTACGGGCCTTCCCTGTTATGCCAAACTTACCTTCTGGTTCAGAGCATGCTTCTTTAATAGATAAAACCAAGTCAAGTGGCAGAAACTAGCAGTAGGAATGTAGCAGATGAGGTTTGGTGGTTTTTTAAATTCCTCTGCACCACTAAAAAGCTTTAACTTGAGTAGGCATAATTCACAGAGTGGTTTGATTTACAGTAGGTTTTGGACATTGGAACTTAAGTGATGTTCTACAGCATCCAACTGTCTCTTCCCTCCCTTGCCTGTTGAAGTCGGATGCTTCCTTGTGGCTTGTATCTTAAATCTCCAGTGTGGGTAAAGGTAATTTAACTTGAAATGTTTGAACCATCATAGTTGCTGTACAAAAGTGTTGTCAATCAACACTTTCACAAGAAAAAGTACCAGGCTGGGTGTAAACTTGGGGTGACTAGTCTATCTGAGACTATCTGAGACTGCTGGGTAAGTACAATAGAATACTGAAAACATATTAATAAGCACTTATACACATACAGTCATGTAAAAGTTCATTTATTAAATGCAATTAACAATGCCAGTTACTAACATTTTCTTTGGCACTGATTTGCCACTTAGTAACTGGCTCAGTTTTAAGGAGAATGTGCTGCCATCAAATTAGTGAAGAGATCAGGGTTGTGTAAACTTATACTTTGCCTCTTTAGGAGAAAAATGGCACAGCAAGTAGCCTGAGCAAAGACAAGACTAATTCAATAACTTGTAAGTGTTTAGAATTTTGATCAAAGCAATTCCTGTTATTTTGGTTGGATAAAAGCAACTGCATTATATTACACTTCCAACAACACTTTCATTAGGAGGCAAAGGAAACAACAGATGCTTTAGCTTTTTAATATGTCCAGATTTAGTTTTGTTTTCCCTTCTGCATCACTGTGATGTATTTGCTCAATACTGTCAGGAAAAAAATAGAAGCTCTACACCCAAATATTGAGTATAGATTTTCCTTACAAGTATGTCTACATAATTTGTATTTAAAAAATATAAAGAGAATTCCATATACATTTTCTGTGATTAAGTCAATATGATTTAAATACTATGCATCAAGGCAGACAACTTTTCATGGTTACTTTTAAGTTGTAAATTAAACACAGCTCTGGATTTATTTTACTTTGAAAACACTGTTGCTCTCTAGGCTAGTCTTGCCAAACTGCCTGATGGTGTTGAACTGTGAAAGTTTTAGACAACTGTTCTTTAAACAGGAAAAAGTTGTGCTGGGAAGCTTTTGAAGTAGTTCCTAAACAGCAAGATGTAAAATATAGAGTCAGGGAAGTACAACATCTCCGTATGCACAGTCCTCTTCAATAGCAAGGTTGTAGTCTGCTCCTTTTCCACCTTTATATGCGCTTGTCACAATTCTCAGCCACCCTCTTTCACCCTGTAAAGAATTAAGTTTGCATTGTGAAGTGGAAAACAATTACAAAAAGTTTATGCTCTTGAGTCTGTTCTCTTCCCAATATGAACAATTTATAAACAAATCTAGGACTTTACTCAAGATGAAGTGTAACACTGGTTTCATAGGGCAACCTTGTTTCAAGGGACTGTCTGCTTTGGCAAATTTTTATATCCCTCATCTATTCCAGGTATGTGCCTTGATTTTTGCCTAAAACAGAAGTAGCGTGTCCATGGAAGGGCAGCAGTTGGGATTGAGTTGACTTTACAGGTAGCTTTGGCTGAATATCCTTGTCTTCATCTTAGTTAAGTATCATTTTTTGATTGCTAGTCTAGTTTCACCTCAAGAAGTTTTACTTTTCCTATGCACTGGCTATCTTTTCAGCTTTGTGTTTGCACAAGAAAAACCACCTTTCCTCTAAAGTAATTTTGCAGCCTTGGTTGTTCCCACGTTTCCTTACCCAGGGTTCACCCCATGAGTTACGAACGATCCAATATTCTGTTCCATTCTCTACACCCCAGCCAGCCACAGATATGATGTGATTCACCACAGGGGAAGGGTTGTACTCTGTATAAAGGCCTCCTGTGTAAGCATCCAGCTTCTCAGTAGCCATTATGCCACAGCTGTAATAAAATACAGAAAGCATTTTTTAGTAGAAGGGGACCAGTGCAGAGGCCTGGCTAAAAAAAAAAAAAAAGAAGTTATATTTTTGACTCCAAAGCTCAGTTTATCTACAAACAAGCTCAAGTCTGCATATTAGTGCAGAGCTACTAGAGTAGAGGAGTACACTTCAGGCATGAGCTTGGAGTTTCATGTATTTCAATCCCAGTATTACTAGTACATAAACATTTTCATTTTTACTATTCAAAATTGTTTGGATTTTTTACCTAATTGGTCCATTCGTATAGATTTCTGCCTTCATTTTTTCTCTTCCACTGACAGACCCGTAGTCAGCAACTTTCCAGAGAGTGTAGTTCTTTATCACATGGCATTCCCCAAAAGTGACACAAGTTCCACACTGGTTA
The DNA here is from genome assembly GCA_024611195.1 of Ceyx melanurus. Lineage (NCBI taxonomy): Eukaryota > Metazoa > Chordata > Aves > Coraciiformes > Alcedinidae > Ceyx > Ceyx melanurus. The sequence continues at coordinate 3,125 of JANHGL010024983.1, read as the reverse complement.
AACTTCTTACACTCTACAGCACAAGAGAGATTTATAATTGAAAGAGAATGCTCTTCTGTGAGTGAATTCATGATATTACACTAAGCTTTTTCTTTTCATTTGAGGCAGATATTAGTAATTAAGAGTAATTGCCAGTATATTGGTGAACTAAATTCCTTTCTGGAAACCACATAAAGTCTTTACACTCACCAAGCTGTATTCTTTAATGAGGAAATGCTTCAAATGTGCTTTTCTATAGCTACAGAAACTATTGCAATCATACATGACCAGACAAGTGTTACATTTCTCCTTGGTTTAGCTTGAGGTGACCCTTGTAAATATTTCAGTACATTAGAGATTGTATATCATGGACTTAAGAGATAAAGTTAAAACAGTTTAGCTGTGTGAACTTGTCTGGGCCTGATTTAATACTGTGCTGTCTGGCTAGAGTGAAACAGACACATAGGCCTGTAAAGAAAGCCTGTTGTGTCAGTCACACTGCAGGTACTACACAGAAAGGCAGGAACCAGTACACTGAAAATTAACTTTTTTTTTTTTTTTTTTAAGATCTGCTAAACCTGGGATGAAGTCTTACAGCAAAGCAAATAAGCATCGTACTTTGATCCTTAGCTTGGTAGTTGTTGCAGGTCTCATCTGGAATGCCATGGTCATGGGCATACATCCAAACCCCCGAGTGGTCGCCGCCTTCGCAGGATCCCGCGTCAGCACAGTCGATCACATTCTGAACTGAGAGGTAGGCAGAAGGCCAGGCCCCTTTTCTCTTGATGTTGATTCGATCTGTAAGGATAAGAGACTGGGGTTTGGTAATGGAAGATGTGGGTGGCTTCACACTGCAATAAGTCTCTCCTTCACTGAACCTTTAACCAGCTGTAGGCAACAGTACTTGTGGTTGGAAAAGCCTCTGCTGTTGACAGTGAGGCACAAAGCATGACCCAACTCACAGGGGCAGGCTGAATTAGTACTGTGGGTTTCCATGACAGGTTTTCTTGATTAAAAGCTCAACAAAACTACACAGTTGAGTAAAATCTGTTTAAAGTCTCAAAGTGCCCTTGACTTCTTCATTCAAGTCACAGCTTTTGAAAACTCATCTCACTGTTACCCTGCCATGTCAAACAGGCATCACCACCATGCTGCCTTATTTTGTCAGCAGCAATTGGCTCACTTGGCAGAAAAGCTTCCCCATAAGTATTTATAAACTGCCTCTCAGTGCATTAACAGTCTCAACTGATGCCATCTGCACCTTTAATCCTATTAGTAGTAAGAACCTGACAGAACTGGGAGCATTATCACAGCCCCACTCTTCCTGTTACAAGAGGAGGTAAAGCAACAGTTAAAACTATTCAGCAGATAAAAAGTATCCTGATTTTTAAGATTAATCTAGAATTAACATGTTGCACACTTACATATGCAACTTTTAACCAGAGTTACATAATTAAGAAGTTAATGTATTTATCCTGGTATTTCACTGTATCATAGCAGGATTTACCTGTGTCTATATTCTCATATTTCTTGAGAATGGATCCTTTTGGATTCCTGCTGTCTGCTCAGTGCTGTGCTCTCTTCCCATTTCTGCATTATTTCCTCTATTTCTCCTTCACATTCAACCTCTTGCAGCCCCTCCCTGTGCCAGCAGTGCTTCTGCAGCATGTTACTGTTCCATGCAAATCATATTCTCACTGGACAGAATTATTTCACCAGCTGAAGCAAACCCCTACTTCCCTTTTTCCAAGGAGGCTAGTATCTGCTGAAACTAGATTTGCCTGTAAGCTGAGGTAGTCTGTTTGAATGTCAAGGATCTTGAAACTAATACCCTGTGGGCCCTTCCAGCAAGGGGTAGCTTCTTTCATTTCCTCATCCAGCTACTGCTGACGCAGTCCCTTGGTGTGACCATTTGCTGTGACCATCACAAACAAACCATCATCACACTTCCAAGAGAGGCAGAAAACCCAGTTCTTACACCAGGCCCTAAACATCAGTTTGGCAGAAGCTGTGATGCACAAGCTTGAGAGGGTGGGGACAGCCTCACTCTGATTGCTTCCTCTATTGAAACCAAACTTCCTTGCCTTCAGCTTGGGAATTCCCACTCTTCCTGGTGTATTCCTGGAATTATAGAATCATTTAGGTTGGTTAAACCTTCAAGATTATGGAGTCTTGACTATTAACCCAGCACTTCCAGGTAGTCATGAAACCACATCCTCATTACCTCTACACCTCTTTTAATCCACCACTACCCTGGGCACCCTGCCAGGCCTTTGACAACCATTTTGGTGATAAATTTTTTCCTAATATCTAATCTAAACTTCTCCTGTCACAACTCAAGGCCATTTCTTCTGGTTCTGTTGCTTGTTCCTTGACAGAAGAGACCAACCCCCACCTGGCTTCAGCCTCCTTTCAGGGAGTTGTAGAGAGCAAGGTCTCCCCTGAGCCTCACCAGCCCCACTTAACCACTCTTTGTTCAGAGGTTTTTGGCCTCAGTTTTTGCTTAATTAGTCACCACACTAATTTGGCACCTCTGCTTTATACCAGGTATGTTGTAAGCTGAATCTACTCCTTTGTCTACCACCAACTGCAGATCAGCAGTGGTAGCCAGCTCGGCGGGCGAGCAGGCAGCATTCCACCCTGAGCACCACATACCTGCCAACGCGCTGGTGCTGCCGTGGGCCCAGCAGGAGCCGCAGTACTGGGGGATGTGCTGGTTCCGAGTGGTGCTGGCATAGTTGACGCCGTTCACGTTCCTCCAGTCCCAGCTCTCGGGAAGCGCGGACACCTCCAGGTACTCGTGCGGGCGGGGGTAGGTCCTGTGCGGAGGCAGAAGCAGAACTAGCTGGGCAGGCCCCTATTTGCGGGCAAGCGGGAGCAATTGTTACCATTTCTTTCTAAAACCAGTTTCGGAGAGTTTCGTAGCGAGGCGCCTGCGGGGACTGACCGGCGAGCGGGGCGGGTCACATGACAGCGGCCGGCGTGACCAGTCTCGTGACCGCCGCTGCGCCCCGCGGAGCCCCCCACTGCCGGGAGCACCTCCCACAGCCCCCCCAACCAGCGCCGCGGGTCCCGGAGCGACCCCGGCAACCCCCCGTCCCCACACACTGCGCCCGGGCAGCGGGGAAAGCCAGCGCCGCCCCGGG
>JANHGL010024981.1:0-37218 GCA_024611195.1 Ceyx melanurus | reverse complement strand
CCCCCTGGATCTGTTCCTGGGTGACTTGGTCTAGGTGCCCCTGCTCTGGCAGGGGGTTGGACTAGATGATCTTCTAGATCCCTTCCACCTGGTGTTCCTCTCCTCCATGTCAGCTGAAAGCTAATTTGCCTTTTTTTTTTTGCTGAGCTCTTGTCTTTCTCAATGTTAATTTTCAGACACGTATTGAGGTTCACATAACAGAGCTGGAAATTCTTGTTTGGGGAGCAATCCCTGTTCCTGCCCCCCCAGCTCCTCTACCTGAGTGGAGACTTCAGCTGCTCCTCAGAAGCCTGGAGAGCTTTCCCTGCTCCTTGGACAGTGGTGGCACCTGTAATCCAGTCCTGTTCAGGGATGGGGGTATCTGGAAACTCAGGAATTATGGCTGGGGGGGTGATTTTTAGTAGCTTTGGAAACTTTGCCACGTGTAGAGTTGCAGGTGTTGCCTTGGCTGGGTCGAGAAGAAGGGATAAAAGGTGGTGTGTGTGCCATGGAGCTACATAGGGAGCATTTGCTTGAGGAATAGGATTAGAAAGCCCTTGTTTAAATGCTAATTACCTTCAATAAGATTCAATAAGACCGAAATGAAATGGGAAATTACTTCAGTGTGCTGTCAGCAGGACCCTTGTTGTTGACATGAGGAAAATTAGCTGGGATTTGTCACACGGTGCTGGAGTGTTTGTGGATGTTTTTGTGCCTGGAGTGTTGCCTTTCCTGGGAGCTGTAAATATCAGCACAGGGAATTGTGAGGTGGTTTCTGTATCCAAGTAGAAATCCAAAGCTTACATACTTTTATGGGTCTAGTTTCCCTGGTTTTTATGAGGTTCAGAGTGACAAGGTGAGGCTGAGAAGCAATATCTAGTGTCAGTCTTCATTATGTTCCCATCTAAGCAAGAAGAGGCAATGAAGAGTGAAATAGTTGATGATAATTTGCTTTAAACTGATGAAAGATAACACTGCTAAATTTAGTTTTGGAATGCAGGGAACACAAATTCCTATTGAGTTGGAAGAAACGTGACAGATTACTTGGTAAATTGATATGGAATCTATTTCTTGCTCTTTTTGTATAACATAATCCATGCTTACATGGGCCACAGAGGCATTCTTAGTAACTTTATTTTGCTGAAATTAAATTTGCAGAGCATTGTTATCCTAGTGATTAAAAAACAAGATAGAAAACTTCAATAAGATTTTGGTTTTGAATGGAGATTGGCTTGTCTGTTGAAACCACAAATGTTTTTCCCTGTATGAGTAGTTATTCCTTTCCTGAATATCAAATATCTTATCCTGAATATCCTGATTTCATTGCTGTCTCCTAAATCACACTGCTCAGCTTCATTCTCTGAGACACTGGATAGTTCTTGTCACTTCCACATGGGGATTTTGAGGTTAAACCCTTTGACATGTGACAAAATAGCCATGAATATTGAGTACGAGTACTAAATTGGGCCTTACTAATAGAAAAATGTCTTAATAAATATTCTCTGTATAAAATAAGGTTTATGATGGATAAAGAGAATTCTTGTCTGTCAGTCAGGACCCTTGTCTGTCAGTCAGGCTGACACAAGGGGGGTGGGTGGCAGTTAAGAAGGAGAAAACCAGGCAAATCATGAGTCCTTAACATCTGAATGTCTTCACCTTGTGCAAATAAACACATTTTCAGCCCTTTGTCACCAGGATCTCAGAAATGGACTTTTCTTATCAGATCCATGACTGCAAGATATGCAGCCAGTATTTCAAGCAATTCTCAGATCAAGTTCAAGCAGAAGCCACAGCTGAAGATGCCCAGGATAAGGTTTGGCTTAAGGCTGTAAGACTTTAATAGCATTTGCTGAGGTCAAGTAAAAGGATTTACACCCTTCAACAGTAGGAAAGGTTGGTGGGTTTGGTAGGTTAGTGGAGAGATATTTTTCCTCTCTATTCCATCACCTTTTCCTCTCTATTCCATCACCTTTTCCCTCTGTTCTTCTCTGCTGCAACAGGCCACTTGAGGTACCCAGAGTGATTAGCAACACAGAGTGGTTTAATTAGGGTCTGATGAGTTGTATTAACTGGATGCCACTAGGATTCCTCCTCCCAATACTGGCTTGATTGTTAGCAGCACTTCCCATAGCTCCTGATGGGTTGGGAGTATCAATCAAGAGGAAAATGAGAGGAGACCTCACTGCTCTCTACAGCTCCCCAACAGGAGGGTGTAGCCAGGCTGTCCCTTGGGCTTTCTCATTGATTTTTCACATGGAAGCAGTCAGGGAAAGTTGTGTTGTATTTGCTTTGTGCTCTGTATTTATAACAGAGCTGAGTATTTATAATTCCTAGCCATTAGTTTATAATTCTGTTAGGGAAAACTGCATCTGTTTCCTTTAAAGAATGATGATGATATTGTTTATTTTTCCTATCAGAAGAAATTACAACAAAGACAGCCCATTTTCATTAGTATTGCTGAACTAACCCAGCTTTTCTGATTTTAATATCAAATAGCAAATATTATTCATTATTTTTGGCTGCTGTTTGTAGGAATTAATTTCAAGTTATGCTTTAGAAGTAAATACCAACTTTGAAGTGAATGCAAAAATGAGGTTCATTACTTGGTAATAAAGCTCAGATCTTTTCTGCAGTGCCAATTTCTACCTGTATTTCTTTCTGGTAATAAATGTCTTGTTTGTGGAGAGAAGCCCTGTAAACCAGGGGTGTTCTTTTGCCTTTCAGAGCTACAGTGCATAGCACAGGTCCTGAAATCATGTTCTCTGTTGTGGAAATCTATAGTCTTGACATTACCAGACAAAAATACTTGGTTTTCATTAAATATCTATTTAAAAACACCCAACCCCTCCCCAAAACCAAAGTCAGTGCTGAGATGAGAAGTAAATTGAAGAAACACCATTTTTTGTTAGAAATATTCCCTTTTAGAAATGCTGCATTTGGGCTTAAAACTCTTTTAATTCTGCTTATTTTTGATGAGAATACTTGTCAAAGGTGGTGGTGTTAGATTTTTAATTAATCACAGGAACATAAATAATTGATCAGGAGCTTTTAATGTAATGAGCTGAGGAGCAGTGCTCCACAGGGTGTCTGTCAGGATGAGTTATGGACCCCAAAGACTTCTTGCTGCACTGGAATGGTAAAAGCAACACTGCAACTGTTGACACAGAGGAAAACTGCCAACTCACTCTGGGGAACTTTCCTCCCAGTCACAAGACCCACGTGGAGATTTCATCCATTGATGCAATACCTCCCCAGACTCTCACTTCTCTCTTTCATCCTCCAGTTGCAACAGGGGTAGTAAAAGAGGAGAAACTTTGCACTCAGTGGATGCACTTGCAAGTGGGAATCCTTCAAATGAGTGGGAAGGGAAAAGAAAAACCCTCCCTCCTCCTGTTCAGGGCTGGAATCACTTGGGTTCCAGCTTGGTCCAGGAGTACAAGGGCAAGAGTGAGAGCAGAGGCTGCTTGGCTTTATTTGTTAAGCATCCAGAATTCAACTTCTAAATTACATGTGTTCACAGCCTGAAGAAACAAGGTAGAGGGAGGAGAAAAGAAGGGAGAAAAAAGAAGCAGAAGATAAAGGCCTGTCCAGTTGCATAAGGCTTGTTGAGAGATGCAGTCCCACTGCCCCAGGCCAGTGCTCTCCTCTCTCAGAGGCACTTTGCAAGCATTAGGAGAGGTTCATTGCACTTGGATTAGTTGCAGATCAAATGGATGCTCCGTGCAGTAAAATGTATAATATCAATAAACAGCTGCAATAATTGGTCTCCTTTGATGCCAAGAAACACAGTATTAAAGAAGAAAAGATATTTTCGAATCAGTTTTAGACTCTCCTAAAATCAGCATTTTGATCTTCAGGCAAATGCCATTCAACTCAGTGCTTTGTTTATCTGTTCAGGCAAAATGTCAATCTGTGGATTGATAAATGGAATTTACAAGCTGGTAGCAACTTGCAATGCAGATTTGTCATCTGCATCTTTTGCCATTTGTTTTTCCATTGTTGATGTGAAACTGTTAGGCTTCAAAATCCTCAGTTGACATATAGAAGGAAACTTCAATACTTTGGAATCTACCTTTTTGATACAGCCAAAAAACTCAGATTATGCCTGTTCAGTTCTTAAAATCAGACCTGCTTTCTTTCCAGTCCCAAACTTTTAAACTTCTGCACAAACTATGAAATATTTGCTTTGTATTTACAGGTATAGTCTGCACCAACCATGGTTAAATCCAGGGCAGTGGAGCTAATCTGTAAGGCACCATAGAAGAATTGGAGTCATTAAGTTTGTGACAACTAATCCTAGAGGAGTAGAGAGCTGGAGATTTAAGATGTACTTTCCTTGACATCTTTTTAGAGATTATTTACTTGCTTAATATGCTGGAATAATGTTAAAGCAGGAGGGGTCCCCTGACTGCACTGGCTTGACCTCACTGATGCAAATGAAAGAGCACCCTGCAGCCTCTTGACATGGTTGGGGTAGGTTGTGGTTCCTTCTAACAGGTACAGTCATATTCTTAGAAAAAGAAGGCTTTTAGAAACAGAAAAACAAGGCTTTTAATATGCTTTATTGTTAAGGGTCAGAGGGAAGAAAGAAGAAAAATACCAGGAAACAAGAAAAGCATTTACAATCCAAACCAGAAGTCAGTGGAGCAGTTAATGTGAATATTTAAGTGTCTTGGTTTCCTTCAAAACAGAATGCACGTGGAGAAAAGAAAGATGCAGCAGCCCCAGAAATGTGGGGTGGTTATGTGATTGTCATCATCATTCCCAATTGCATTTTCTTTAGCTTTGCTTCTCACAGGGATGTCCCAGCAGCTTCTGTAGCTGGTTTAGTTGTTAATGTGCTCAGTCCTTTCCCTTGCTGAAACACTTGGCTGCCTAAATGTTGTGCTTTGAACCAGTTTCTTAGTTATATTGGGATTTTTTTTACAAGATTCTTAAGTAACCTCAAAATTTGGGAGTGATGCTCTTCCATGGACTCATGGGATGATGTTTATGCAGAGAAGGTGTGTTTTTAATCAGCCTTGCTGTGTCTGTCCAACAAGTTCTAGCAGCAGAAATAGCTTCACCTTTGGGTCACATCTGGTGCCTGGCACCAATCTGTACTCTGGACTTGGCAGGGGCTTCCCTGATGGTTGCCTGGCATTGCTGGAGATGGTGTTCCTGGGATATTGTCTCCTCTGAATTTCTGACCCTGGTTGGGATAGTCTGTGTCAGAGCCCAGGAGCTATTTTCCTTGAGGTCACTATTTATCCATACAAAGTGTGCTTCTTCAACTCGAGATGTTGCAAATACATTTGCAAATGTCAGGCTTCTGACAGCCTGGATATCAGCTGGGCAGATGCTGCTGACAGCTTCTGTTACAAGAGCTGTAAGATATTCTAAAGAGAAATTGCCCCTCTGAAAATCTTCACCTCCTACATCTACATTTAAAGAGATTTCTAATATATGTGTTGTCTGGGGATCTCAGTCTGCCTACTGTTTGTGTCAGAAAATGGAGCAGTGTGTCTGGTGGAATCTTGTCCTCCCCTGGAAGGTGGTGTAGGATTCATGCAGGAAAAAGTCTGTTTTCTGTATCCTGGACAAGGCTGGGGGTTGAAATGTAGCCTTGAGTAATTTATTTTAGATCAGTCCAGTGTGATCGAGCTTGATTCTGACATTTGGTACCAGAAGGATGCTGTCACCTGGCTTGCAGAATGCTGAAATTGAGTTTGATTCCCTTCTCAAGCTCTAAACCTTTCCAGCTGGAATGTGGATGCTGTTTCTGCCGGGGGAATAGATGAGAACAATTGGGTTCAGTTTGTTTTAACAGCACATCTTACTGGAGACCATAACAGAAGCAGCAGCATCGTGTAGCCAGGGAGAGAGGAGCTGCAGCTTGTGCTTAACGGCGCCGTGGGATATCTTGGCCATCCAACTAGGAGTAACTTTTATTAGCTGTGTCTGACCCGCTGGTTCTTATCTCCTGACTTCAGTCTTTGTATTTGCTTCCCAATTTTTCTCAATTCCGAGTGTAGCTGCTGCTCTCCTTGCGAATGCATTGATTTCCCACTGAGTTTCCAAACACAATTTCTGCTCCTCTGCCATCAGCTGCTTTTGCCCAGTCTGAGGCAGGCCCAATATACTGATTTTTTTTTTTTTTTTCAAGTTTCTTCTATGTGATAGCAGAAAGATTGGGACTACAGCTCAGCCACCAAGGCTTTTTACATCAGTGAAAGGGTTCTTTTCTTTGGAGAATTGTACTTGATGCAAAGATGCCTTTTCTGAAAGAGGATTGCTGCTTATCCTCCTTAATGACAGTAATCAATTTGGCAAAGTGCAGGCACAACACAAGTTCTATTCACTGTGTTTAGTAAAAAAGGTAGCAATTCTTTTTTTCCTTTTGTGTTTTAATCATGACAAAGATAACTGATCTTATGAGAGTAAATGGCACAGCTATTAGTATAATTTTGCTAGGATTACATTGAGAATACAAAGATTTCTGGAGCAGGAGATAATGATGAAGGAGGAAGTTCTGTGGAGAGCTTTCAGGCTTCCCTGACAAAGTGAGCTGTTTAATCAAGCTTTTGTTTTATTCTGGCTAAGTGTACAGGCAGACATTTAGGAGGAAGAAAAAAAGACCCATCCTAGGAAATGGAGAACTGGGATCCAGCAAGGAAATCCATTTTAAAAAAGGATGCTTGGGCAATAAAGAGATTATTTAGACAAGATAAAAAGCAATTCCAGGACCAAAGAAAAAATGTGGAAGACTTGGAGCTCAGCTTTTTCCATACTTAAACCAAGACTAAACATTCTTTTTTGTAGGTTAATTTCACACAGGGAAAAATGCAAGAGCCTGTGATTTTTGTTTTCAGCTGGGGAGGGGGCACAAGGGGTTTGCTGCCCCTAGACAGCAAAAAGAGAAATATCCACTTCTCCATGGGAAGACAATTCTGACTCAAAGGTGTGTTTTATGTGAGCAGGGATTGGTTTTTTTACAGTCTAGCAATTGTGTTTGATGATGGTTTATTGTGATGAGTGACTGACAGGTGGGAGAAGTAATAGTCATATTGCTCCAAAGCTTACAAAAGCATTAAACAACTGCTAATCCTGTTCTCTTTCTCAGAAATACAGAAATGTAATTATAAAGAGTTGGAATAAGGAATTAATTGAGCTGTACAACATCTTTTATTAAGTTTCTTATTAACCTGGACATAATAAATCACATTCTGGGTTGCACATCAGTCATGCAACGTGGTGAGGGAAATGCAGTTTCTTCTCATGTACTTTAAAAAGCATTTTTCCAGATCTGGTCAGCATGTCCTGCTGGCACAGTAACCATTAATGTTTACTAGTACAACATGCTCCTGGCAGGATTACAAGGATCTGTTTTGCAGGAGAGTTAAGAAGACTGTGGGTTGAGAATTTGTGTTAAATCTTTAATAGTAGCAGGAGTCTGGGGGGAGTAGTTGTTTTAAAACGAAATAAACCCCAGCAAAAGCAGCGTGGGCTGCTGAAGTTGTAAAGCAGAGGGTGTTACTACTGCAGGAGGGTTAAGCAGTTGAACAGTAGTTAGTTTCATTCAGAAATGCTAATTAATGGCTGCTAATTGCTGCCTCAATGGCTGCTGAGGGTTGGTCAGGCCTAGTGCGGCCTAGTTCTGCTCCACAGCCAGTAGGCCCCAGAAACCTCAGCAAGAGCAAGATGTCCCAATTCAAATTAAGGCCTCCTGCAATGTTCAAAGCAAAAATACTGAAGTAATGATGAAAATACTCTTACAAGACCAATTTCTACCAAATCGGAATGGATTCAGAGAGTTTAAACAAAATCAAATGGAAAGGTGCTTAGAGTGTTGAAATACATCATGTAATTAGCAAAAAAAATGTCTAACATGCTGCGTGTCTTTTACATGTTCACTTTGGTGTCAGCATTTTCAACATGCACCTTTAACCAAAGGAATTTTTAGGGAGGTACTTGGCATGTTAAGGTGAAAAAGACCAAAGAATAATCTGTGCAATCAAAAACAGTTTAAAAGTTAAGTATTCAAGACAAGGACTTCAAAGAGTGTTTGGAGAGATCAAGCATCTGTGATTTTGAGGCTTTAACTGATAATTTTAAATTGCCTGGTATGTAAGGTTGATGTTTAAGATGAGCCTGAATTTAGTGCTGGGGGAAAACCAGCATCTAATTCCATTTTCACTGGACTCTGTGTGTTTTTTCTTTAGAAGCTTTTTTCAGATATAATTTAAAGCTTTCAATTGGGTTTTGGCTTGGGGTTTTTTGGGTGTGTGTTGGTTTTTTGGGTGTGTGTAATATTAGTTTGGGTCTTTTTAAATTAAAAGTAAAATAAGATTTTTTTTTTTTTTTTTTTTTTTTTTGGAAGTGCTCCTTGTGTCCTGTGGTGATTTAAACTTTTATTTCTGTATAATACTCATTTCCCACTGTGCCCTGGGCTTGCCACTTGCCAGTGCTTCCTGTGGTGCCCTGTGAGCAGCACCTTCCAGAGTGTGTCTCTTTGTGGCTGCTGAAAAGCCAAATGTGCTGTGTTCTGTGAAATGTGGCTCAAAAACCACCCTGGTTTATGCAGAAAGTGAGAAGGTGATATGGAAATTACTAGAACTTCCCTGAACCATCACAGCAACATTTCCAAATGGAAAACTTTGGATTTTTTATTTTTCATTTCAAAGACTTGTGGCTTGGTTTTTTTTTTTTTCCATCAGTGAAATTCTAATTGTCACTGTACAAATTCTCATTATGCACAAAAGCAATGCTAACTGAGATGAATTTCCCAGGGGAAAAGGCAGAAGCATCACGATGTGATCCTGATAGGAATAATTACCCCCTCAGCATATGCAGGATGTTCATCCAGGGCTGAGCATGGCGCAGAGGCTCGTGTAGTGGCCCAGAAAACAGGATTTTGAACAGCTGTATTACACAGGTGTGTAGTAGGGCTCTCTGTGCATGCTTGAAAAACCAGTTTACTAACAGCCACATGCTGGTTGAGCACAGAGTCAAGCCAGTCAGTCTGGGCAGCACTGGAAATCATCCCATGAAATAAATGTTAATGTCTCATGGTGCTTCTCCAGGGCATCAGGGGTGTGAGGTGACCTTTGGAGTTGCAGAACTGCAGGTGGCATTCCTTTTGTTGGGGACTGACCCATACCAAAGGCAGTCATATTTCCAGTTCCAAATGTGTATTTTCCATTTCCAGTATCATTAATTTCTTTTGGTTTGGGTTGTCTTAGGCTAGGTTGTGCAATGCCCAGCCCAGAGAGTTGCACAGTGAGTGAGGCTCAAAAGCAAAGTGATGTCTTGTCCTCTAAAAGTATAAATATGTGCTTTAAAACCCTCATAAAATCCAGACAAAATCTTTTATGTTGAGTTGTACTGGTTACAGGAGTCACTAACATAGTGGGAGCTCTCTAAAAATTGACAGTTTTAGGCTTAAAATCGTTTGTTGGTTATCACAGGGATGTGATTTTTCCATTTGTGTTTTGGGTAGTTACTGTTTTCACTTAAATATTAGAGATACCACATGCTTGTCATCATTTAATTGCTTTTTGTTACATTCTGCTGCAAGGAAGCCCTTTATTTTGTATGTGGCAATGAAATAGTGTGGGCTTTTAGACACCATCAGCAGTTTTTAATGTACCCCTTGAGGATTTTGGTGTTTGACAAGATCCTGGAGGTTGAGGCCCTGAGCTGTCACTGTTCTCTTGCAGTTTGCTGCTGATGGATGCACCTTAGCAGCAGCAAGTGAGCTGCCAAGGGGAACTGGAGCACTGAGATCAAGTTGTTTCTGCTCTCAGTGCTTCTCAGGCAAGAATGAGGCAAAAAAACATATTCAAGGAATCAGTCAGTTGTGGCTGTTTTCTAATGGACCATATTTACAACCTCTGACAATTGGAGCTGAGCACAGCGAAAACCTGCCCTAATTGCAAGGACTGCACAAAAATACTTGGGCTTTTTTTTTTTTTCCACCCCTGAATAAATGGATATTTCTTCAGGATGAAATGAGTATCTGCATCACGAAAGAAAATAACAGTGTAGTGTCTGTGCTTATGAAGTGGCTGGAAAAGAGTGTATAAGTCCAGGTTTTTCTTTGGATCTACCTATTTTTCATATCACAAGCAGGAATATATTCCATGATGCTTCTGATTTTAAAGGGAATATTGTTCATTTCATGAGACCTTTTTGTTTTTTCGCTTCTAAGAATATCTGTAAGACTTTTGAATACAGTCCTGTGAAACAGCAACTCTTTAGCTCTGGAGTGCATTAGAAAATAATACTCATCTCATCATATATCTCATTCTTATCAGCACCAGCGTGTTTCTGATTTGAAAGAGATCTGCATTACTTCTGTGAAATTGCATTTAATGTTCTTTGCCACATTGCTGACTTAACTTGTAAAATACTGTTGTTTTTTCATCTTAGGGCTGAGGGTAACTGTGTTACTGACATCATCCCTCATGGTACTGGGAGCTGGCCTGAGATGTGTTCCAGTTTCAGACCTAGAAATTAGGAAGAAGTAAGTGAATTATTTGGAATATCCATATTTATTACTTTCTGCTAATACAACTTTTGCTGCTGCTGCAAAGAAGTGTTAGGGCAAATTGTCTGTGTGAATTTGATATGCCAAATGTTTGTTGTGTGGACATGGGCTTATGTGCTTCTTTACTGCTTAAATGATTTTTTCTAGTCCTCTTTCTGTTTAGCATCTGAAGATCAGAAAGCCCTTTACAACCCTGAGTTAATTTAGCCTCAGCCCATGCTGCATAACTGATAGTCATCTGCTTTGCACCCAGGGAAGCAGAGACTGAGAGAGACTCCTAAACTGGCCCCACATCACACAGGGAACCATACCACAAAACTCAAACACTTGTAATTTGTATGCAAATGTGAAACAATTAGTCCATGTTTCTCATATTTGATGTATGGGATTGTCAGGGAGACAGTTGAATTTATGCAAAGTAGCCTTTTCATCTAGTCTCCTCCAGCCTGCTTTCCACAGTAGGACTTTGTGGTTGAAATGAATTTCCTTCTGAATTTAAGAGTTTGGGATAGAGGCAGAGCCCTTCCTAAAAATCACACAGTCCAAACAATTCCATTGCTCAGTCCACATACCCAAGGAATCTTCTAGAAGTGAACACTCACTTCACACAGCCAGGGCATATGGATCACCTGTTGACTGAACTTTGGTGTGCTGCAGGAGGAGGGAGTACAGGTATTACTACATTTCTCTGCTTCTTCAACACCCAGCTCCAGCTCTTCACTAGTCATGTTTGCATAATGTGTGAGCACTAAGAAAAGAACTTGTTATGAAAGGTTCTCACACGGGTGGGTTTTTTTTACCACTTGAAGTCTAGTCAGGTTTCAGGTAGTTATTTCAGGTATTCTTTCAGCCAATTCCTTTTTATTGGTGTTACTTACCCAGAAAATCAGCTTGGAAACCTGAAAGTTGAGAGAGGAGTTGTTTGGTGGGAAGAATGCAAAAGACTGGGAACCATGAACAAAACAAAGGAAGGGGTTCAGAGAGAGAACTGGGAATGTAATAAACACTGATGGAGAACTAGCTCCCATCAAGAGTAAGTAGCTAGTATCTAATGGCATGGCTTAGTAACCTAAGTGCAGTGTAGCAAGTAGGAAGGGTGTGTGATTTCAGTTCTTAGATGCCAAATGAGTGTCTGAGGAAGCACCCAAGGTGCTCCTGCTGTTAGTAGCTGCCCATTGCAATGTGGTGTTGAAGGACTTGGTGAGCAGGGGAGGCTGAACTAACCACTTCCACACCCCTTTAAGGTGAAAATGTGCTGCTAAATTGGCCAGGCAGAGCTGTCCTCATTATGCCCTTGTTTTACCTTTCCTCTTGATGCTGAGGAGTGCTCAACATCCAGATCATCCATTCTGAGCTAGCTGGGATTAAATATATAATGGATTTAAATGGCCCAGATGGTTTAAAAGCAGTGAAATCTGGTGTCCTTGTGGAGCTTTTCATTTATGATTCATGTCAAAAGTGCTGCCCTTGTCTTCACCAAAGCCAGAATGAAGACTGTAGGAAGCTGAGAAGCAGCTCCCAAATGAGATTTAGATGTTGAGGTATCATCTGGGGAGTGGGAAGGAGAGTTTCCACGTGTTCTGATCACCTTTGAGCAAGGTTTTCCAGTGTAACTGCAGCAAGGAGAACAATGAGATAAATGCCAAAGCAGAAACATCTAAAGAACAGCTGCTTTAACTGTGGGAGGAAAGGCTGTGGACTGTGTAGAGTCTGATGAGTTGTATTAAATGTGATGGTAGGTATTTTTGAAAACTATATAGGCAAAAAAAATGAGCATGAGCAGAATCCTGATGGAAATGTTCCTAATTTCATTTATTTGTAACATGAAATATGCATCATCTCTGAATTTGATACTGAAGTTGATAAATTTGCTTACCTAGCCTTACTCCAAAAGAATGGATCTTTTCAAGAATTGAAGCTTTACCTGGGGAAGTAGTTTGATCTTTTACACAGTTTGATTAAAAAATCTATAGAGAATTAATGATAGCTAACTGTGTGAAGCAAAAGAAGGATTTTCAATGAAGGTTTCTTGAGACACTGTAAATAATTCTCCAGACTGTGTGATGTTACATCAGGTAACCTGCATTGTTTTGGAGGGTTGAGACTGCAGGCCAATTTTCCTCAATTACTTGAAGCATGAGAGTGAATAAAATAATAGTTTTGAGATGAGCTTTACTGCTTAATGCATTAGCAACGACTGGCAGAGCACTAAGCTATGCACCTACTCTGAATATGTGTCTGTACATTAATGTGACAGTTGCAGAGTCAGGCAGATGGACAGGATCACACACAAGCTAATACTGAAGTATTTCAGAGGTCAGTGTCACTGGAATTTAACTGGAGTTTCTTTCCATGCTGTGTTCCTTCAGTCCCTGGTAGTCTGAAGTAATGTACTGAAGGTTTTCCAGGGGACAGTTATGTCAGTTAGAATATGTAAATCACAAGAATGTTCATGAGGTTTGTCATGTTTGGGTTTTTTTTCTGCTTTCTAGCTGTCTCTGCTCTGTAAACTCTTGGAATTTAACATGGATAGCCCACTGCCTATCAGAGCAATCAGAGATGGGAGGAAATCACTGTTAAAACTGACATTTAATCCTGACTGCTTTATGCTCCTTATCTCACACAGACCTGTAATATCCAAGTGCATTCTTAAGCTCCTTTCTAGTCTGTAGGTATTCTTTTGGCTCCAGTGTGTACCAGCAGACTCAGATCATCTCCAGTTGTGCAAGGTGTGCTTGAAACACAAACCTCAGCATCTCTTTTCAGTTCATTTAATGTTCATACACAACAAACCTCAGCATCATTTTCAGTTCATTAATGTCCATACACATATGGCCATACATGACTTGTATGAGGGAGAATTCCAGTTCCACTCCTGAGTGTGTCTCTTGAAGCAACTGTTCCTTATGGTGAATTTTTGTGCTCTGCCAGTGTGTGACCTAAAAATCATACTGGTAATCCATGCCAGAACTCTTGCTTTCCTCCCCAGCCCAGTAACCTATGAGGTTAATATCTGTATAATACAGACAAGGGAGTTAAACAGAATTTTTCTTACATACATTACACTTCTGGGCTTGTCAAACGTGCCAGATATGGGAAAGCAAATTTAACTTTTAAAAATGAGACCATTATTCCTTTCGAAATGTTATAAAAACCTCATTTGCCACACCTATTTTAAAAATTCATAGTTAATGTAAATTCTATAGAACATAAAACGTGTTCTGAACTTGAACCATTCTTGAACTTGAACCACCTTCCCTTTCCTGAAAGTTCCAATAGCATCACTAATGCTTTTTGCCTGTAATTTGTCCAGTCTGTTTCCTTTTTGACTGCTGCTTGGCACAGAGTGAATATTTTTGTTGGACTTTTTCAGAAGTCAATTATTTTATCCTGAACATTACCATTACTAGGAGGACATTTTATTAATACACAGGACATTTTGTTAATACACAAAATCAGGATAGTTTTTTCCCCTCGCATAACACTTTATATTTATCTAATATTCTGTGTTGAGAAATAAATTTGCATACAGCTTAGGTCTTCCTTATAATTGTAAAATAATAAATATAGGCAAAAAAAAAACCCCTGTATGAGCTGAAATATAGAAGAAAGAAGGAAATGATGATGCCAACCCATAAATCCATGGCTTTTAAGACTGACCGTGTGATGTAAGACTTCTTAAGATGTTTTGAAAGACAGGATAATTAAAGCCATGGAAGTAAAGGATGTAATGTAATTTGTCATTTGTACTGTATGTATTAATTAAGCAATTTATTAGAACTTAGTATGCTGTGGGCTGGGGAGTGTTTGGCCTTCACATTAGATTTCACAACAGAGAAGTAGCTCTTGAGGACGTGGAGTCAGGGCAGTGAGAGGGCATTCCTTGGCAATTAGCACCATGAAAACATTCCAGGGCATGAAATAGCCTTTTAGGAGAGGAGGATAGAAGGATTTGTGTGTAAGAAATAGAGCGATGCATGTTGTGCACTCCCAACTCCCTTTGGGAAGAGAAATGAAGGAAGCAGTTAATATAAAACCAGATTCTGGGACTGAAAAGCTGGATAAACCCATCCCTTTGGATGCTGTAGGAGGAAGATGTTCCAGTGCAGCACCTGCCTGGCTCTGACAGCACTTACTGCAGTGTGCTCTGGCTGCAGGGCTGGGGGAAGGCCGAGCTGGGTTAATCTGTAGTATCAGGAGAAGAGCTACGTGGGGAAAAACAGAGACAGGTCACGAGTACATTCCCATGGGGAATATTTAATCTTTACCCCCTGTAACCTCACAGTTTAGCTTGTTTTTATTACCTCCACCAGCTTAATCTCGTACACAAGCGTCATATTATGATTTATTATATCAAAACAACATGATCTGTGTCGTTATAATCCCAAGGATCTTTTTCCAGCCTGAGTGATTCCATGATTTTAACCTCTGCTCCACAGCTGCTGCTTCAGGTGAGAGCCCCTGCGAGTTGCTTTTTTCCCGCCTTTTTTATTCGCTGAGGCTAGCAGTGGATTTGGGTGGTGACTGAGGGTCCCTCAGGCTACCCAGTGGCCCTGCCACCCAATGCCCAAACTGGGCACCCTGTGGCACTCAGATTGGCATCTCCTTCAGCTGAAGCAGCCTTAGTGGGGGGAAAAAAAAAGGAGGCATTTTGACAGTTGTGATGAGAAATCCTCTTTCCCCTCGCTCCTGTGGCACTCGGGTGTCACCCGCCTCCCCTTGTGACAGGGGTAGCTGCTGAATGAGCAGTTTGCTGACCCTGTGGAGGTTTTTGGAGTGCTGAATCCAGTAGAAATATGAAAGGAAACTCTGAAATCTCAGAAAAGTTTTGGTATTGCAGCAATTTTGAATAGGCAGCATTTCCTTCAAGGCCTGTGCTGGAAGGGAGAAGGATTTCCACTCTTTGTGTGATATCTAGCTCCACCTCATATAATGGCAGGGATTAGTCTCAGCTGCAGAAAGCTTTTTTATTATTCATATTAATATTAATCATCATATTAGTCAGGTATTAATCATATATTGAGCTCTTTGCCTTGGTCTTGTACCTCACATTCTGCTGGCTAATTTCTGTCCTTAAAGAATTCTTGTTAATTGAGTTGATATCAAAGTTGCTGCATTAAAATCAAAACACCCAGTTGTTTTTTCAGTGGCCTAAGAAACATTCAGGAATGTTTAACTAAGTCTTGTTTAGCCCACTCCCTAATTTGCTCTGTCTCCTGTACACTCTTTTTTCCTAAGAAACCCTCCCTAGGACCTGTCTTGTGCTAAGTGATCTCCATCAGCTTTCTCCATGTCAGCCCTGACAGCAGCCAGTCCTGGTGCCCTTCCCTGATTAACTGCTTCAGTATCTTTTTGCCTCATTAACCCATAACTTAATTGCTTAATATGTGTTTACAGCAGTCCTGTTAATTTTGGTTCTGCTCATCTTTGAGTGTGTCTTCTTAGTGTTGCTTTAAAGATGTCTTCATAGCTGGTTTGTGAGGGCCTGAAATTGCTCCTTGCAAATATTGACAGGCTCCGAGTAAGAAAAGTTTTGGAGTAACTCCATTTTCCCAGTCTTTTTACAATTTAAAACCCAAAACTCCCCATTTTTCTGAGCACTGCAAATGCAGTTGCTGCTGTCTTGAAGAGTGGGAAAAGAGGCACAAGCTGGGATGCCTGGGAGGTGACATTGTCCATCCCAAGTCTGCTCCCAGAAGGATGTGACTGAGTGTGCAGAGCCCACCATTTGTACAGGGGCTGAAGCATGAGCCCAGTTCCTGATGAAAATACTTGAAAGTACATTTTCAAGTTTTTTTTCCCTTCTGTTCTTTTTCACTTTATTGCTGGAGATAATGTACCATACAGTGACTCAGGCTTTCTGCTTGTAATAATTTTTCTTACTGATGGGGAAAAACAGCTTTAAATTATTCCACATATCAATGGTCGCATGCATCAAAAACGAGCTAAAAAATGCTAATGGCCTCAATCCATGAATATCCAGAAGGCATAAAGCTTTTGTAGTATAAATACATCATTTAATGAAAATAGTGAAAGGAAGTGCATGTCCACGAAATCCATCTTTCAGAATGTTATTTTTTAATAGACAATTTCATTGCTTTACCCAGAGTTCTTTTTCTTGCCAGCCCTTTTCCAGACATAGAGCTTTCCTAAGGACAGAACTGTTTGCATTGGGTTCATCCCATACTCCACAGCAGTGAATTGCTGTAAAGCATGAATTTGACATCCCTAATTCTATCTTAGCCTTTAAAAACACCTGAAAAGAGTGTTCTTTTCTTGTATTTATTTTTGTGTGAAGGAAAAGCTTTCTCTTTAGTAACTTGATTGTGAAAAAGGAGAAGCAGTTCATTACAAAACCTAGGTAAGTGTAATAAATCTCCTGATGTATGATGTAAGCCCACATCTTTATATATTCTTTTTCCTGGGCAACTTGCATAATACATCAGTGTAGACTTTAGAACAGGTGGTGTTTACTTGCTTTGTTGCCATGTAGTGAGGCAAAAGTCAATGGTACAAGTGCTCTGAATCCTCCAGTGGAAAGATTTGCTTCCAGTAGTTGTTTCCCATAAGGAGCTAATCACTCTATAAACCTATTTGTGTCCTAAATTAGCAGGAGTTGAACAATCCACTGCTTTCAAGGAGTGAAAATGTCAGGTGTGTGAAAGAAAAGTCAGCCATCCTCTTCTGTGAAGCATTCAGTTCTTGCTAGGAATTCCTTTTTGAGTTGGTTGTGAGGATCTGCAGTGAATCCAGTGAACTTTCCCAGGGTTCTGTCTTCCTGAAGCCTCTCTTGGTGACTTCATTGCTCCTCATGCTTTGCTAAGTGGTGCCAAAAACTCACCTCCCAGGGTTTTCTGTTGTTGCACTTCTGCAGAAGGTTGCACTGTGGTCACTGATCACAGCAGGTAGCAGGAGAAGCATCATAAGGTTTCAGGAGAAAGAAATGCACCAAAATCTCATTTTCACATCTCTTGGGATGAGCTCTGCTCCCTCCTGGGGCCCAGAAGAAACCAATTTGACTGGGGCTGGTAGGGAAAAATCAGTTTTAGAGAGTCAGAGCAATGCACTGGGGCTGACAGCCTCACTCCTTCCCTGTGTTACCTGCCCAAACCTGGAAAATGCTCTTCCCACTCCTAATCCCTGTTAAAATACTGATAGGACTTCCAGCTTTTCCAAAACAAGTTCAATTTACACATCTTGGAATTGAGCTTTGGAGACTCTAGTGTTGTGGTTTAAACCCATTGTATGAAAAGTAAATTTATGAGTAAGGCATTTTCCCTCTACCATGGCCTTTGTTTCCCCACCTGAGTACAGAAACTAATGAGATTTTCTTCCATTAAAACTTTCTGAAGTCCAGGCATGAGACACAATGTGATAGAAACATTAAATGTCTGGGTTTTGTTTTTTTTTTTTTACAGAGAAAAAGTGCCTGTGTAACACAGAGCTTTTTAAATAGCTTAACAAATCCAATATCTGACAGGGCTGTGACCATGCATGAAAAGTTCCAACCCATGCAGGGAGAAAAAGAGAAAGCCAGCTGTAAATGGAAGCTCTTTCCCATCTGAAATAGATGGTGTTATCATCAATCACTGAAACCTCTCTCCTGGATAACAGAACTTGGCTTTTTTTTCATACCAGGCTTGCTTAGTGATATTGTAATTTCAGCATGTACAGGGTTTTTTTTGTTGTTGCCTGTTAGGACATTACAATGGTGACAGCAGGGAGTGAATAAAGCAACTCTAAGCAGGTTACTTCTTAATACTCATCATTCTCTCAGAGAAGTGATGAAAACCATGTAATTTCAGTTATTTCTAATGTGGCTTGACAAAAAGCTGGGCAAGAGATGACAATATAGTACAACAAGAGGGTTTTCTTCTGTAATTTCTACTGCTGTACTTAACTATCCCTTGTTCTGTCTTTTTGGTTTAGGAACAAGTGTGGACAGTGTGTAGAAATATATATTTCTGCAGGAACCCCTCACCTGGCTTCTGAAATGGTTAAAAAAGGCACATTTTGGGTTGATTTCTACTCCCCCCCCTCCCTTTTGCTTGCAGCCAGACAGTCATCAATTCTTTTGTAAATCAGGGATGAATTTCTGGTGTCATTTTGTTTCCAATTTTTTCTTTCACAAGCATCATTTAAAAAGCTTTCTGCTCTTGTGTTGTTTTCTATTACTTGTACTTAATAGCTTTCTACTTTTTGCTACATGAACATAATTAGATGAAGATTGAATAAATAACATATCTGAAAACAGCAGAGTCTGATAAGTAACAGTACTGAGCTCAGCTATAGAGTTTTATTCAGCTTGATAGACATGATCTGGATCTGAAGTGTAAGTTCATGCCAAGGGGATGTGAAATTCTCTCAATAGATAATTTGTTTGGGTTGTTTTGGTTTTAATTATAGGGTTTTTGGTGTTTTGGTTTTGGTTGGTTGGGGTTTTTTTATTGCTTCCCAGGTGAAGTCCCTCCATGGCCACAGGCACTGCAGAACTACTGTACTCTTGTTTTTTTCCCTGATTTTAGTCAGTTTTAGTTGCCCTTGGGTTTTCTAGAGGAGGATTTGAATTAAAACAACATTATCATAGTAGAGTAAGTGAACAGAAGTGTGAATGTGACACCTGTAACTATGAAGGTTATTTTCTGGTGCCACTGCTTTTGTGGTGTGCAATAACAAAACCACAGTTTAAGCATTAAATCCACTTTGGAGCAAGAGGGAATACTAAAAGAAATTACCTCACTTGTTACTGAAATGCAGCTCTTTTCTGGGTGTCAAATACCCTGCAACAGTTTAAATTTGAGAATAAATTACAGTGAGAGCAGTAGAAGGAAAATCCCAAAGTGCACAAGGATACCTTGGATTGTCCAAAGGGTTGGAGAGTAGCCAGAGGGTATTATTAATAATAATATTAATCTGTCCTTTCCAGCTTGGAAAGTGTTTATTTTGGATGATATGGAATAATTTAATTTAATTTTTTTTTTCCTTCCAAAAATCAAGCAGGTTTTGGGGTGACTTCCACACGGAGGCTTCAAAAAGTCCTTTTTTAATGTGCTGCTTGTACTAATATTAAGCCAAAGTTTGCAGAGGTTTGTAGTGTCCCTGCTCCATCACCAGCCTGACCTGTGAGTGTCAAAAATCAGACAAATCTGGATTTCCTTGGCTGTTCCAGCAGCTTGCTGAAGATGATTCCCTTAGAAACCTCAACAGCCCACCCTCCTCATCTGTAGGAGCTCACCTGAGTGTGTAAATACAAATAAATCATGCAGTGCAAAAATATTGCAGAGTATTTTACTCAAGTGCTTCAATTATGGATCTGCTACAAGTAATTTAAATCTTCTCTTGGCACTTGTGCAGGGGAGGGCTCAGGTTGAAGACATTTATAAGAAAACACCTTTATTTCTGCTCAGAAAATGCCTTTTGTTCCCTCTTTTTACTTTGAAGTGAACATTTCCTCCTCCATTTATCTGAGGGAATGAAACCAGAGTAGCTCTGGATTCTTTCATCATTCTAATTGAGCTGCTTTTTAGTGTCTAAAACACCCTTTTTTTTTGCACAGGACTTGCACTTCTTCACTCTGTGCTCCATCTCCAGCACTCAATACCTCCCATGCTTTTTGTTAATGAAAAGCAAAGCAATTATCACCCCAAATGAGTGTGCTCTCTGCTCTCTGTTGCAGGCTGATCCACGGAGGGCAGCTGCTGAATGGCCTGGCAGGCCCCACGGTGATGAACGCTGCTCCTTTCCTCTCCACCACATGGTTCTCCCCCGATGAACGGGCCACTGCCACGGCCATTGCCTCCCTGCTCAACTACCTGGGAGCTGCTGGAGCCTTTCTGGTGGGACCTCTGGTAGTGCCATCACCTAATGGAACAGCTCACCAGCTGCTGGGGGCTCAGAGCAGCACTGAGCACATCAAGGATCGAATCGAGGCTGTGCTCTATGCAGGTGTGGTTGTCAAAGAGAATGGGTTTTAAAGCAAACAAATGAGATTAGGTTGAAAAAAAAGCTTAATTTCATGGGTGTTTGGTGCTTGTGAAGCAGTACCCTCTAGTGGCTGGTCTGCACAGACCTGCTGACTGGTGGAAAATGGTGAAGGTGTGAAAGGTACAATCAGAAGGGTTAAGTTTTTCCCTCCCTTTTGTGTAGGAAAGATTCTAAAGAGATTTTTTTAGAGTGGTTCCAAATGAAGTGCTTCATAGAATCAGAGACTCAGGTGGTTGAGGTTGGAAGGGAGCTGTTCTCCAGCAGATCCCCTCCCAACCTCTCCTGGTGCATTTTATTGCTCCTTCCCAGCTGCAGAACTTTGTTTGTATCAGCTGATGTAGGAGAAATGTCTTCCAGGAGAGCTTGTGCTTTCCCTCAACTTCCAAACTGGATTTTGCTTCTTGAGTTTTCATTATAAAAACATGTTCATGACAGCTTGGGGTTTTTTAATTTGTTTCTGTAAGGGTGGAAATCCAATAATCATTTAGTATTAAATTTTCCCCTGCATTAAATCAGCCTTAGTGTATGACCTACACGTGCCTTTCAAATGCCATTAGCTTATTAGGATTAAAATCTAACACTGACATGAAAACATAGTGGATTTTGGTTTTAACTAAAACCACAACATCCTCATGTGGTGAGCAACTCAGTGAGTGACACAGTGACAAAAAACCCAACACAACACTGATCTAAAATTAATCTGATATAACTTAGATTTTACATCTTTGCCATTTTTCATGCAATGGATCTTTCTGTCACTGCAAAATTAAATTAAATATCAGAACAAATAATAAATTAGCAGTAAACTTTAAAGAGAAAGAGTTGCTTGAGTGGCTCAAGAATCTATGATCTGGTTCTTTGTGGATAGAAATAGATAAAGCAAAGGGCAGCTGATGTTCTAGCATTTAAATTGCACATTTAATTGAGGTTTTTTTTCCCCTTCTCTACAGTTTTTCTACAGCCTCTGAATTTTAGCCAGGAGTTAGCCCTGAGGGTTCCAGAATTCCTGGGTTTCTGTGGAAGTTGATGGGATTCAGTTAGCTGTTTGTGACCATTCTTCCTGGATGTTATTCTGATGGAAATGTTGAGGAGTTAATCCTCCTGTTGGGGGAAGGCCACAGTTCAATATATCTATATCTATATATATCTCAACATATATATACAGTTTGTTATAAAGAAAGTAGAAGTTGGATCATTATTTCAGCAAGTATTTTTGACTAACCTACTTTCACTGGACTCAAATATATTGGAATCAGGAAATTTGGGGTTGGGTAGCAGTTTTCAGAGGCAAATATGATGTTTGACTCCAAAAAAGGAAGGAAGGGTGCTTGGGAGTGGTGTTTGGGATGGAGCTTGTTGCTTTGTGTGCAGCAGCATTAGATAAGCAGCCTCCAGAAGTTCTGGGGTGACTTAGAAGATGGTAATGATGTGAATTGATAACTTGGGATCAGCAGCATGCCAGGAGCCTGCTAATTTTCCAAGGACTTCACCTCAAACATGATTACAAAGCAATTACTTAGCAAGCCATTCTGAAAAGGCTCTGTTAACTCCAGGCTTTTCTGTGTTTTAATAAATTGCTGCTCCTTTCTCTGAGAGCTCAGATGAATTACCACAGCCCCTGCCTGTGTCATCTGTGTCACTGCACATTCAGGTTTCCAGCTGAAATAGTGCAGCTGTAAAATCAGGATTGAATTGTATCACCTGCATTGCATAGGGAAGCTGGAGTTGTTATGGACTGCAGCCAGGGCTCTGAGCTGTGAGCTCTCCTAAATCCCCCATGGAAAGTCATTGCATGTTCAAAAAGGTGTGTCAGGTTCCCTTGGCACTTCAGGACAAGATGGGGAGGGTTTGGGGGGTGGTTTTGTGCTGTAATTAGCCTGTGAAATGGAAGTGGATGCAGATAAAGGTGAGGGATTCCTAATCTTAAGGAATGCAGCATAAATCAGATGTGTTTAGGACATTTGATAGAGATGCAAGTGTGATACATACACTAAGATGGTCCTGAGACTTCTCTTCAACAGAGGGAGCTGCTTTAGCTTCCAGAGTGAACCCTGCTCTTCTGTGCACAGGGGCAGTGCTCAGGAGGCAGATTAGTTAGTCTGGGAAGCATTAGAGAGATGCAAGAAGGTTCTAGAAAGACTGCATCCTGAAATTCATAGTGAAAATCAAGTGTTGCTGCTGCTCCTGCTGCAGCAGTTTGACAAGAATCTTGAGGCAACTCAGAGGCCCCAGATATATAAAAATATATATATTATAATTTTTTTAAGTGACAGAGGTATTTTATCAGTGGTTTTTCCATTGTTTGGAACAAGAGCTACCTGTTCAATAATAAGCAAATCCTCTCATCCCTTTCTTAGGCCTGGGATGAGCAGTCATGGCCAGGTCTTTATTCACTGCTCATAGCCTAAAAAAACAATGTACAAAGAGGGAGAAATGCATTTGTGTTCTGGAGAACAGAGGAGATGCAGTGAGGAGGTGAAGTGCCCTTGACCCTCCAAACAGGCAATTAGAAGGAAAAGGGATGCCACACAAATCAAAATAAATCCTTTAGGACTTGATTGTGAAGAGTGGCACTGTCCCATTCCTGATATCCCTCCAAATGTTGACTGTAGCCCTTTTTTTTTCCCCCATATACCAAACAGAAGCATGAATTTCCTTTCCCCGTCTCCAGCTGATCCATTTAAACCCTGAGTGTTATTTACTTTTCAGTGTCCTGGATTTATTTTCTTCTGGTTTAGCAGAAGAGCTGGCAAAGTGCCACGTTCATATTGATTTATTAAAAAAAGAGCAGAATAAAGAAAATGAATGTAATTGAGTATCCAGCTCTGCTGGAATTTATTTGTGGTGTCAGTGAACACTTCTTTGTTACAAGATCACAGGTTCTTTTACAATAACACACTTCAGCCATACAGTTTTTTTTCCCCTCTCCAGCAGCACAGAATCTTGTTTTCAAAGGGGATAGGAGAAAAAGTGGGATTGAGAACTGTGGAGAACATGATATACATTGGAAAAGGCCTATAATTTCAATCTCAATTTGAAATCTTGCTTGGGAAGGGAAAAAAAAATCAACTTTTTCAAGCTCTGTTGTTAGGAGCACTTGTGGTGGGGTGGATGTGGCAGCAGCTGGCTGATAACTACTGTCCCAGAGGAAGTTTTCTAACATCTGTGCTTGGTTTTGTTGTATTTTTTTTGTTGTTTAGAGTTTGGGATGGTGTCTCTGATCTTTTCTGCAGCCCTGGCCTACTTCCCCTCAAGGCCTCCCTTCCCTCCCAGTGTGGCTGCAGCCAGTCAGAGGCTCAGCTACAGGAGAAGCTTTTGCAGGCTCTTAAGGTAGGTCCTCACTGCTTCAAATCCACTCAGCACCTCAATAAATACAAAAACAAGAGTGCTTTAGTCATCTCATTGAGCAAACAGTTGTGGTGCTTGGAAACAAAAGAAAATGAGTGATGAATACTGTGGTGTAAAAGGATTTTAACTGCTCAAAACCAGCCATGGGATTCTGAATCCCTGAGTGTATCTTCAGCACCACACTGCTTTAGTCACCCTCTTAGCATGGCTTCTCTTGTGCATGATTTCCTATTTATACAATTATTTTGTGAACACTGCTGGGTGTTTTTAATTGTTATAACTAACTACTCAGCTGCTTTCTTCCATGCTTCTTGTGTTGGAATGAATTGGAGGTTTGCTTGTCACTCAAAGGAGGTGCAGCTGCTTTCATTCAGCCCTGGGAGCAATGTGTGAACCATCTGAAAGCATTGTATGATCTATTAAATCTCATTAATTGCATGCTAAAATACCACGTGGGAATAGCAGAAATGTCTCCAGATGTGTTTCTGGACAGGTTCAAAGGTTAGTTTAATGTTGAGGGTTTAAAAAAAATAAGATTATAAAGAGATAACTCCAGCACTGCAATTTTTTGGTGTCTTTGGATGAGACAGTGTCTCCCTCCCCCAGCATTTGTACAGTGTCTTGTGTAATGGGAATCTGCTCTCAGAGGCATCACACAATCAAAAATGAATTTATAAACTGGTCTCACCAATGACCATGGTTTTTGGCACTGCTTCATTCCTCTGTACATGACCAATCAACAGCTTCTCATTAAACCCACTTATCTTGGGGAGCTTTTCAGCAACAATCCATCAAGCCAGGGGATTTTTCTGAAAGCAAATGGTATCTGCTGTGCTTCAAGAGCAATCCATCATCTGCTTAGTTAGGCTTCTAATCTCTGTTGCCTGCCTAATCTGGGCTTTGTAGTTCTTGGCACAGAGAGCTTTTCTTTTGACTTAAGGGTGTAGACTGAGGATAATCAGCTGATGAGTACCAGGAAATCAGGATTTCCCCTTATTCCCCTCTGGTGGAAGAACTGGGTGATGGGTGTTTAGGACACAGAAGAGCTGGTGGCCTGACCCAGGTGTCAGGAGAACACTCCTGAGAGCTGAGATGTTCACCATCATCACTTCAAAATGAAGCTGCAGAGCATAACTTCATCCTTGCACCCACTCACCTTTTTCCTTGGGTGCCAAAGGGATCTGTCCCACCCTTTGCAGCTCCTGCACTTTCACACCTCAAGGGATCTTGCTTAGGAAATGGTTTCTTCCTCCTGATGAGGAGGATTCCTGCTTCTGCAGGTGAGGACAATTAGCTGATCTCTGGCTATCTCCTGGTACCAACTCTGTCAGCCTGCAGTGGGAGACAACAGATAGTCATGGTTTGGGAGTTAAGCCCAAATCTTTTAAGAGTCTATCCCACACTGTGACAACTATAATTTCAATTTCCACTAGAAAAAGTGCAGTGCCCTTTGTCAGCTTCTTGGGTGAAGCAAATATGACTTTTATATTTGCAAGGGATTGTGTAAGCAGTTTTTATATATATATATATATTTTATTTTTTTTTTTTAACAAGTATTTTGCCCATCAGTGTTTCCTTAAACTTTCCTATGACATCACCATCCAGTGAAGCAAGCTGCTCAGTGTGGCTGATGTTAATAGGCACTGTCAAAGTTACTCTGCAAATCTTGACACACAGGACGTTTTTCTATTTTCAGTGGAGCAGCAGCAAAAAAACCCCAAACAAATACAAGTGACTGGAGCCATGAAAAGCAGAGCTGCTGCTTAAGATGTGCATTTCAAATAGCATTTTTATTTAGTGTCACCAGCACTGGCTGTTGCTGAGCAAGGGGCCAGAGTGGCATCTGGTGATGGGTGCTGCTTTGTCACTGCCATGCACCCTTTCTTCTGGTCACCCTCTTGACTCTGGAGACAAGGCAGAGGTGGCAGCCCCTGTCACTGGAGGATGTCATGATGCAGAGCTGCTTCTCCAGGAGTTGAACATGGCACAGAGCAGCTCTCCCACGTGCTGCTCTGCCTCCTTGCTTGTTCCAGAAGACAAAAACACCCCAGGGCATCTTGCTCAGGTGGGTTACAAAGGACCCACCCTCTCCAAAGCAGCTGTTGAATGAAGACAAGGTTCAGATAGCTAAATATTTTGAATATTGGGTGTTGTTTTTGCAATCTACAACATAATGCTCATGCAAAATGGGCATTTTGTAATTGATTCAACATAGCTTTACATGGATAGCATCAGAAGAGATGACAAGAGGATCCAAGACAGACAAAGATAAAAGTATGGCATTCTTAAGAGAGAAAAAAAATTGTCAAGAAGACAGCAAATGCTTTAGAATTCAGAGAAATATCAGCAGTGTGTAGAAGAGCTGGAAGTTTGGGAGCTGTTTTTCTTTGCATTCAAAAAAAAAATCAATCTGCCATGAATGATACTGAAAGAGGAGGATATGTTCATGTGGTAGAAATGTGTTACCCAAGAAGAGGAGGTGTGAAAAGGAACAGTGCAAAAAGCTGCTGGCTGCTGTGCCTCTGTCTTCTAGGGGAATAAAACAGCAAGAGCTGCAAACCTCTGAGTGTTTTGGAAAGCTTTGGAAGCTCTTTCTGTCCCTCTTGGCTTTCAAAACATCAAATTGTTGCTGCATGGCAAGGAACTGGTACTGACTGGGATCAGTTGTTTGGGAATGGGGAAGCCACAGCTTGTGCTTACACAGATATTCCATCACAAAACCTTGGAATCACCATCAAGTCACTTGAAAAAATCACTGTTGCAGAATCCAAAGTATGTTTTCTGTTCCCAACTGGAATCATTTCTGAGTCAAAATGGGATGTCTCTTAGCAAAGAGTTCACATTTGCATTTGGTGACTGTGGGTGGAAATTGATGCTGGTGTTTCTGCCAACTCCAGTGGGGCTTTGGATGATGAGGATGATGACACAGCTTTGCTTCAGCCTCACTCCATCCTAAAGGTTGAATCATTTCAATCATGGGGAAAAAGCAAAAGCCAAAATGTTGACTATTTGGAGCAGAATTTTATACATGTGTCTGGTTTTGAACAGTTGAAACTCAATTTTTTCCACCCTTGCAACATGTACCCATCTCATTCCCAGAGCTCTCCCTGCTTTTTTAAAGGGAAACTTTGCTGTTGTTGTTTGGGGTTATTTTTGTTGGTGTGTTTTTGGTTGGTTGGTTTTGAGTTTGGGTTTTTCTGTTTATTCACAAAGTATTAACTCTGATTTTATTTTTGAAATACCCTTTTCTTGATGGGCAGAATATAGATTATGGGGTGTCAGTGACTCCAGCAGCTCATCCTGGTGCCATTTCTGCTGTTAACTGTGTGCATTTTCTCTCCACAGCAATTTCAGGTTCTTGATGATTGCTTTAGCCTATGCCATACCCCTGGGGGTTTTCTCTGGCTGGTCTGGTGTTCTGGATTTAATACTAACACCCATCCATGTAAGCCAAGTAAGTATCTCCTGACTCATCAGCAGCAGCTCTTTTGGAAGTGACATGGTGGTTTATTTTGCACTAGCATACAATTTATTCTTAAGATGCACATATGGACCACTTTTCCTCTGAATTTTTAATGCAAATAAACTGGAGCTTTGACATTCCAAACTATCACAGTATTCTCTGCTGGCTTTCCACCAGTGGTGGGTATTTTCAAAGCCAGACAAGAAGGTAAACCAAGAAGAGTATTGTTTTTTTTTTTTAATAAAAGAATAATATTTAGAAGAGGTGTGAAGGAGAGGATTTCTAAACTCCTGAGAGAGTATTATAAAATCCAGAGACATTACTCAGATTCTATTAAAGGAGGTCACATCTAGGGCATAGGCTGCTTAGTCATACTTTCTTTTAGTGAGTTTATTTCCTTTCCAATATCCTAGAAAAAAAAAGTCTTGTGCTTCAGATTGCTGTCAGGGGCTGCTGTTGGCAGTTTGCAGCTCCTGCACATCATTTGTTTTCAAAGTAACATCTTGTCATCTCATTTTCTCAGCTTTAACACATTTCTCTGTTTTGTTTTGTTTTATCCTTTTTTTTTTCCCTGCCAGGTAGATGCAGGCTGGATTGGATTTTGGTCTATAGTTGGAGGTTGTGTTGTTGGCATAGCAATGGCAAGGTAGGAATAATTACAGGTTCTTCTCCATTTCTTCAGCTGTGATTGTAATTTAGCTTATCTTCTTAATAACAGAACTGGTTTTCTCTCACCTTCTGGAAACTTGAAAATGCTTTCTGGGCTTATGATGTGTTTCTGGTAGGGTAATAATTTGTATTTTCCATCTTAGTGACTGCTGGGGGTGGAGAATTCCACATGAGTGTGCCTCAGTTTGGCAAATCATC
Organism: Ceyx melanurus; assembly: GCA_024611195.1. Taxonomy (NCBI): domain Eukaryota; kingdom Metazoa; phylum Chordata; class Aves; order Coraciiformes; family Alcedinidae; genus Ceyx; species Ceyx melanurus. The sequence goes on along the minus strand of JANHGL010024981.1, from coordinate 9,049 downwards.
CTGGTACTCCTGACAGGTCCTTCCTGATGGTCCCTTCAAACCCACTTCTTGTGAATTCAGCTGCCTCCTGTGAGGGAGAACCTGTTGCAGCACATTGGGAAAGCTGAAGAAATGAGTGTCTGTCTCCTCCCATCAACACTTTGGGGCATATTGGTTCCTGAAGGGATACTGGGAATGTGGCACAAGCAGCCTACCCACAGCAGCATTACACTGCTCCACAGAGGAATTAATCTGGCCTCATTTTGACCACGTTGCTGGATTCCAAAGATCTGCTGCTTTTTCTTGAGATTCCCTTTATAAAAAGGGGTGGAGGGAGGACAAAAAAGTCTTTCAGGATGGACTTGAGTAGTTGAGTTTCTAAAACCCATTAAAACCAGTCACGTTTTCCCCTCTCCATCAGGATATCTGAGCATTGTCCTGCCTTTTCTCTGGCTGCTCTTAGACTCCAGCCCTGGAATGAGTTTACCCCAAACCCAGGGGTCTGTCAGAGGATTGTAGCCCCAGATGGGCAGGACAGAAAATGAAGCTCTCTCTCTTTTTTTTCCCTTTTTTTTTTTCCCCACTGCTGTGCATCATCAGAGTACACAATGCATAAAGAAATGTGAGGTTTCTCATCCTGACATTTCAAGGCTGCCTAGCAACTGTGACAGAGGGAAAGGGGGGAAAAAAAAAACCCTCCTGACTGAGGGAAAAGAACCAAGTACTTCCCTCCTGTCTGCTCCGGATGCAGCCCAGAGGGCTTCATCTCCTGAAAGAAAGTTCCCACCCCAATTTCCTCTCAGACAAGTTGCTTTTGATGAGCTCAGACAGCAGGATTTCTTGCTAAGAGAACTAGATGTCTGGAAGCAAGGGCTGTGACGCAGATGCCACGGCAGCTGACGTGCTGAAGCAGGTAGTGTGCCAGCTTCAGCCTTTCCATCATGATTGAACTCATCTCTGATCTCTTTGCACCATTTCAGCAGCAGAGGGGCACCCTCAGCAGCTCCCTTGGTGGAGCACACAATCTGCTGACTCAATGCCAGCAGACAAATCTCAAGTCTTGATGGGAGATGAATGTCTTGAAGCTCTTGCCTGGGTTCACATTGAGGAATTGCTGCCAGTTGAACTGCTTCACAAGTCAAACCTCCTCAAATACCAGGATTTTGTAGCATTCAGAGCTGAGCTTTTGAGTACAAAAAAAAAAAAAAAAAAAAGAAATATACCAACAGTCTGTCTCCAAATATGTCTTTCTAACTCTGGAGATGCATGGTCCAAATGGGAGGGTTTGCATACAGAAGGAGAAGGAGGAGGTGATTTGTCATTCCTGATGGATGACTCTCCCTCCTAGGCCTATTCAGCATTTATCTGTGTAGGGCTGAATCAATGACGAGCCTGACTGTAATCTGCTGAAAGTTGTAATTAGGAAAATTAAGTAATGATTCTTGTCAAGGCTGACAAGTTGATGTATTTCTGTGTCAGAACTGTGGGTTGCCAAGCAAGCAGCTCTCTCCCTTAACCAGCTTACAGGAAGCTGCTGGGTTTTGGTTGCTTTTCTTTGTAAATATATCTGTTTTGCTTGCTAATTTATCAAAACTAAATTGGCAGAGCTTAGGAATTTGCCCCTTCCATTTTTGTCAATGCAGATTCTACCCTGGAGAACTGTAACAGCCTTCCCCTGCCTTTTCCATCATGAGCTAATTCATCTCTGATCTGTTTGCTCCATTTCAACAGGAGAGAGGGGCAAATACTCCAGGAGCCTTACCCCGGAGTATTTGGTCCTGCACATCACAGTAGATGTTAAATCATCTTTATTTAAAGCAATGCCCAGGTTGGGAATTTGTTTATCTAGCTCATTTTCAAAATGAGGTGAGTTTTTCCTCAGCAAAACACCATAAATCCTCCTGCTCTCCATCCACTGCTGCCCTGATTTCCACGGACTTAGATATCTTCAGCTAATTTGTGTGATGCATTTTGATAATTGAAAAGCTTAGGCTATTTTGGGCAGCTGGCAGGTGCTGTACCCTTTGCTGGCAGCTTTCAAATGATGCTGCTTTGAAGAAAAGCAGTGGCAGAGAGTGACACTCATACCACTGCATGGAAACAAACCTCTTCCCTTTCTCAGATGGATTGATTGTTATTCCTTTGGTCACATTTGCTGATGATCATACGTGTTCCTGAGCTTTTGTACTCCACAGCTCACTTCTGCTACCTGCTTTTAACCTGCAGAGTTAGTCCAAATGCTGGAACTTTATGACGTGGTGATAATTTCCTTGGCAACAGACAGTGTTGTCAGCAGTGTGGGTTTGTGATCTGAACTGGAGGATCCAGCCTAGAGCTGGATTTGTTGGTGGCAGGAGGCTGTTAGCAGCAGTAGACTCAGAGCTCTGTCTCTACCCTCTCTCCTGCTGTGCTGCCTGTTTCAGCAGCTCTAGACATCCCCATATGTGCTAGATGGTGAAGAAGGATTGAAACAAAGCAGATACTGGCTCAGAGGATAAAAGCAATTTAGCTCTGTTTGTTTTCTGATTGAAACAAGTATTCTGAAGAGCTGACTACATTTACTGTTGTCTTTATTCTCCTGTAACCAGAAGTCCCTCCATTACCAAACTCAGGCTACTTTCCCATCTCTCCCTCTCCCCATTATTTCTGTTGCTGGCTGAACTCAGTAACTGCATAAACCTTTAAGTTGGAATTTTCCCCTTCTGGAGTCCTGTGATACCTGAGAGCTGCTTAAAGCACATTACTGATGCCCAAACCATGATTTTTGTTCAGATGAACTCTCTTGAATAGTTAGTTGTATGTCTCCCTTCCATCCCCAGCTATCCCTGGGGGTAGGACAGAGCTGGAGGAGCCCCTGGAGATTCTTCCATTCCTGTTTTCTGTGAGCATCCCTTTCCAGAAGGCTGGCATTCCTCTGTTTCATTCCAGACATGACTGCCCTTGCCTGGAGAGGACAGGGGGACTCTCTAGAAGCAGCAGAAAGATTTCACTTGGAGATGCTTCTGAAAAGCTTTTAAAATTGCAGATTTTGCCCCCAGTGATCCCAAAGAATAATTAAAGAAAAGTGGCAAAGTGGTGATCCTGATTGCTCAATTTGGATTGTCAGGAAAACACAACAGCAGCAGCTCACCCCTGACTAGTGGAGATTAATGCAAAAGCCACTTGCACACTGCAGTCATAAACTTTTCAGATGATATGCAGCATTGATCTTCTGCTACTCTGCATTGAATTACTCACTGCTAAATTCAACCTGGAATTACAGCATGGGGAGAATCCAGATCAGAGGAAAAAAGTGAGGGAGAGGGGGGTTGGGTTGGGTTGGCTTTTAGTGGGGTTTTATTTGCTTGTTTTATTGCATTACTCTGTACATCTCCTATGGAGTGTGTGGAGCTGAGGTTTGTAGCCCTCAAAATGTTGTGTGAACTGGACTATCAGGTAAGCTAAGAGGTCCCTGCCTGGAGAGTAGTCTCTGTCAGAGCAGAGAAGGCAGTTTAGTGACAGCCAGCCCCATTGCATCACACACCAGCCTAGGTGAGTTGTGCTGCCATCAGCCTCATGAGGTTATGAGGGCAGAAGTGCACATCTAACCCTTCCAGCCCAACCTCCCATCTCCCAAGCAGGAGATGATAGGAAATTACTGGTGGATAAATGACATTGCCTGTTCTGAATGTGTCTTTTCCAGCAGTTGTGATGAAATGTGTTCTGAAAAGAGCAGTTGCACTGGTAATTATGCCATGTGAGCACTGCACTAACAGATTCTGCCTCCTTGAAAGGAAAACAGATGCAAAAAGCAATTGTACCATCAGGTGGCATAAAGATCATCTCTCCCTCTGCAGAACAGCCAAGGACTGGGGGGGCTGTCCTCCCCCAGACTGTCAGGGGAGGAGTGGCACCAAGCCCTGGTGCTGTGATTTCTGGAACATTTCACCCCACACCAGCCCCTGGCAGAGTGTCTGCCAGTGTAGAGCTCCTGCTTGGGCCACACCACCAAGAGCTTCATCAGCTGAGGGTTCAGAAGCTGTTTCTTCTTCTAAATCTAAATGATTCAGTCATTTCCCTGAATCTTCTCTTGAATGAAGTGCAGCAGGCTCCTCTGATACTGGCAAAGCAGGGATGCCAGTAGTGGAAGGAAAATAAAACCATCCCAAAACCCCCAACTAAACCTGTGTACCAAGTGTTTTCAAATGATGCCTTGAGAACTGCTCTGCTTTGGTTGTTATTTTTTGATAGCTAAAAATTCCCTTGCTCTTCAGCTTGACAGCTGGAAATACCACCCTTCTAGAAAAATGCCTGTTTCATTTCTGAAAATGGGAAATGCTTTTTTTTTTTTAACTTGTTTTTATTGCCTCCAAAACGTTTAATGAGGGGACAGCGAATTAATTGTCAAGCATGACATTTAAATAAGAGGAAAATCAGTGTTTGTGCTGCTCTGATCTGTGCTTTTTTTCTTTTAGGTTTGCAGATTTTATCAGGGGCATGCTGAAGTTTATACTGCTGCTGCTTTTATCTGGAGCAACATTAGCATCAACCTGGTTCACTCTCACCTGTCTGTCTAGTGTCACTCACCTGCCTTTAACCACAGGTATCAACTCTGATTTTTAGTTCCTATTATTTATACTTGCTTTTGCAGGTTAATATTTACAGTCTACTTAACTGTGTTAGAACCTGGTTTGATATCCTTAATAATACACTCGTTTTTCCAAGACTGAAAACTAAACCAACCCCAAACAAAAATGTTTAGACAACTAATTGAGTGTGAAATACCTCTACCAGCTTTGAATAGCTTCATAAAAAGATGAAAAGCTAACAAAACCCAAGAAGAAAACCCCAGAATATACATTTAAATTTGATTTTTTTGGGGATTGTTGTTCTGGTTGGAGTGTTTTGGAATAACCATAAATAAAGCAAGAAAAATCAGATGAAAGGGAGTAGGTTGTGTGTAAGAAACTGACATTTCTGGGAATTTGGGGGTTTGAAACTTTGACTGATTATTGAAAACACAGTGCAGCTCCATCCAAGGTGACCCGTGGTATTTTCAGCTCTCTAAATCTAGCCTTGCACTGTGCTGTCCTCTTTTTCTTTTCCACCCTCATGCAGGTTCAGGGAACTCTTCCAGCCCCAAATTAACTCAAAATACTCTTCAAAAAGATGGGGGGAAAAAAAAAACTATTGGGAAAAGCTCAGCAGTCGACCCAGGCTGCCAGTGAGCTGGAAATTAGCACAGAGTAATGAGTTACAGTAAAACCAAGCCATCAAGATTTAAAAATACATTTATTTCTGATAGAATTGGGTAAAGCAGCTTTAAATCAAGTGCTATCTCTGTTACAGGCAACTGTATGCAGTGGAGAAGAAATGAATTTGATTTTCTCTGCCTGTTTTTAGTAGAGTGGTACATAAAATACTGTTTGCTTCAAATTAACTTGGAGTTCAGTGAGTGTCCTTGGTGCATTGCACGTGTCACAGCTCCAAAGTGAAGTGGCTCCAGCAGATTGAAATCCACCATCAATTCAGGAGAAACCATCTGGCTGGATAGGCCCAATTTGTGATTTCTCTGGCAGTTTCAAGTGAGAAAAAACCCTCCTTAAATAAATTTGGAGTTTAATCACTGAATCAGATTTCCTGCTGTATTGTCATCCCCAATGCCTCTGCTTTGCTTTTCCATCAAATCTAAAGTAAATGCAATAAAAGCTGCTTTCTGGTGCCCTGCAAGCCTGCAGGAATGGCCATTTTTACAGCAGCTCTGCTGAATTGATGCAGCAGCCAAACAAATCAACCTGCTTTTCAAGTCTATGCATAAGAATGAAGTGGAGAGGTTTCAAGAAGGGGAGAATCATGACTTATGTACCCACCTAACAATCCAAAACAACACTGGTGGAGCACTTTTCTGCTTTATTTTTTATTTATTGTAAAGAGCTCAGTGTGCAACAGGTTCTAGAAGAATTCCTACTGATTTAGAGCTTGGGGTAGTTGTTTGGGAAAGCTGAGCTCCTGTCAGGGCATAACAGTGTGTAAGGTCTTGATTCTAGTACCAAAATGAGCATCCCTTGCTCAAAATCTAGGGATTGGGTTTGCTTTTCATGGGATGATGATGTTTTATAATCCAGGTTGATGCTTTAGCTTGAGTTGTAAAGTGTAGAGCTGTTGTCTGCACTGTTCTCACATTTATATCCATGTAAATGTGGATTTTTTCTATAAACCACAAGGAACAGGGTGCAAAAAGGGCAATTTAAAGCACTTTTTGCTTTTTTTTCCCCTTCTGTGGTATAATATTTAAGCTTTACAGACAGTCAAGGGGAGTTCCCAGCAGCCTTTTCTCATTAAAGTCCATCTAAAATAGATGTACCAAGCCTGTCCAATTTAGATCCCTGCACACAGGAAAGCACTGGAGTGTCCTGATGAAAAATGCTGTTATGGCTGAAAACACATAGGCTATTTAAGCTAATTTATAGGACTTCATGCTAGATTATTCTTCAGTGTAATGATGGAATATGATGATGACCTCTGCATTCCACAGTAATTGGGAAGAAATGGTACGTTTGCGTTGATTTAGATTAACTTTTCTCTTTTTTTAATTAAAAGTTGGAGAAGCAGAGTAGAAAATAGGAGGTTAAATGCAGGCTAGAGCTAGAAGTGACTGGAGGTAACTGGTTAAGCTGGAAACCAGAGCAGAAAACCCTCTGCTTGACCCTCACCTCCTCTCCAGACTAAGGATGCTTGCATGCAAACAGGCTTTGGAAATGCTAAGTGGATGGCCAATTATTCACCCTAAAGGGAAGAAAATCTCTCCTGACTTGTCTTGAAAATCTAAACAAACACCTCTCTCCTTTAATCGGTGTTCTTTGTAGCAGTTTTATTACTGTCTGGTTGAAATAGTGAGGGAGGAATAGTATTGGAGAAAAAATGGTCACAGCAAAATGTTTGGTGGTTTTTTTTTCCCCTGCACTTGTTTGTGTAATATTCTCCTAATGCCTTGTAAATAGGCACAACATCATCTCCAGATATTTCCTACCAAGATGAACGACTTAGTGTGGGGACCTTTAATGGAGATATTAAAAATCAATGACAGCTTTGTGTTTTCTGTAAATGATGCTGTTTAGCACTGTTGGTGCTGGGTAATGCCCCTGCTGCTCTGCATTCTCATCACCAGCTCTGCTCTTCCTCCTGCCACAGAGCAAGGCTTCTGTCACTTGCTGCTTTCTTAATACATCTCCAAGATTTCCTGGGAAGTGTGTTTAGAGACAGGTGTATGAACTGTAACTGCTAGTGTGGAGAGAAAAAAACCACCCAACCAAGCAAAAAAAAGCACCCCAGCAAAATCCAAGCAAGGCAGTGATGACACAGTGTCATCATAGCTACTCTGTCAGCCCTTACATCACCTCTCACCAGCTAATCACAGCTCCTCAAACCCCTTCATTCTGGAACTTGAGAAGCAAGCTTGACATTTCTTAGGAGCAACTTGAATTTTACTGTGATTTATTTGCATTTTCCAGCAAGTTTCCAAGGCCGTTTGTTGTGCACGTTGAGCATTTAAATACTTTTGTCCATTCAATTCCCACTGCAGCTGCTGCTCTGCCTCTGAGTGCCAAGCCCATTGTTAGTTTGCTTTGTACTGAACTTCATGATGTGAATTGATGCACAATGGGGTCCTCTGACCCCCAAATAATTGTGTGAGGCATTGTCAGGCCAGTTTCACCACTTGCTATTGCTGCTGGGATCTCTGGATACAATACCAGCACCTTCCAAAGCTTGCTGTGCCAAGCCATGTGCTGGCAGCTCAGATGGAATATTTTTTTCAGCACAGAATATCAAGAATATTCCAATATTTATGAGCACATTCAGCAGAATTTTGCTGTACAAATTCTCCTCCAGTGTGGCATGGCAGATGCCCTGGATATATGGGAACTCCAGGAGCTGATGACTAGATTTAGGTTAAGAAGCTTACACTTCATTTTCAGGTCACTAGAAACACATCCTCTCCAAAGCATAGTATTGAAAAAGAGATGTTAATGATTTAAAACCTATTATCTGAATTTAATTTCTTACTATAAAACAAGATGTACTTGGTAGGTGTAAAGGAGGGGGACTCAGAAGATAAAACTGACCTGGAAAGCTATTTTTCCAGCTTAAGCATCACCCTGCTTATGGCTGTGAGCAAATCATTAGTCCCACTCCTGCTGGGCTTTTTCTACTCCTAAAGTGGGAATAATGACATTTGTCTTCCTGAAAACTCCTGGAAATCCACAGATAAAAAAGTGCTTAAGGTGGAACTCATTGAAGGATTTAATTTTTTCAAACCCACTATTAATTAGTGTCCAATGCTTGAAGTTTGGGAGCACATTTCAGGGATTAATATCTAATAATAAATTATTATTATTATTAATTTTTTTTCACCTTCCCCTCACCCCTTTTTTTTTTTTTTTTTGAGGCTCTCTCAGTAATTTCTTCACTTTTTAGTTCCCCAAAGTGCACACTTGGCTTTCAAAGAGAGTTCCAGTTGCCTTTCTCTTGGGAAGTATATAGAACAAATGCAATTCAATCAGATTTTTGCTTACTTTCCTAACTCTGTTTTGAGCCAGGAATTTGATCAGTGCATGCAGGGATGGAAATGCAGGCACTGCAGCAGCTGGATGTGATAAACATGCTCTGCAGGGACATCCTTCTTCTATTGTGCCTTTTCTTCCTATAAATGAATTACAGGAAAAATTACTGTCTTACCTTGAAGGAGTCACATTGCTCATGGAAGAATTAAGGAGAGTTTCTTCCATGAGGATTCATTCTTCCCTTGGCCAGTAGCAAAAAATCAAATTACAGGCAAGTTTCATTCCACTTCAACAGACTTCAGAGAGTTTGGTAGGAACTTGGAATTGTTCAGCTCCTTCCTGGGGACACTGAAGTACTGAGGTACCTTCATCCTCTCTCCAGCAGCCCACATCTAAAACCATTGAAAAACTCATTTTTCAACCCCTCCAGGGATGCTGACTCCACCCCCTCCCTGGGCAGCCAGGGCCTCCCCACTCTCTCAGGAAAAAATCTCCTCCTAATATCCAACCTGAACCTCCCCAACACAACT